>JBBPML010000527.1:0-14489 GCA_038090275.1 Austroboletus novae-zelandiae
TCATGCAAATCCCAAGGGAGGGCTGCTCAGTTATCTTCCATGCGCCTTTTAATGTCAACTTACAAGGAACATGATAATCTCAGGCGTTCTGCGTGTTTCAGCAAGTGCCTCACAGCCTGACAACAATTGATATTACGCAAGGGAATTCAACGACTTGGTGCGATTAGGTTCTATAGTCTTCACGGTAGGTAGTAGGCATGCATTGTATGTAATGGAGTCGCACCGAGTTGATCATGTCGGGTGGAAAGCAGGATATAGTGATGCTGGCCAACTAGTAAACAACTATTTAATTAAATTCAAACCAGAGACCGCAAATTCAAATTACAACAGCTGAACGCCAAACCGGACATGCAGGATCCTCGAATTCGAAACGATGGAAGAAAAAAAAGAGGAAAGCAACAAGAGAACTAGTGCGTAAGTACTAATAGCCTTTTACAATAAATAGCGATGTACTCGCCGCCAACGACGATCCCTCCCTTTAGCAAGAGTCCAGATAAAAGCGCCGTCAACGACCCTACGAATCGTCCTCCTGTCCGCTGACCACCCGGATTCCGTCTGGATCCCACCCCGACTCGTCGGTCCGATGCTTTAACCTCGGGTCGAGCGTCTGTTGCTGATGAGGCGGCGTAATCGGCGTCACGCTCACCGACTGCGCGGGCGGATGGACGTGTGACGATACACCCTCCATCGGCGACGGATCGTGATCCAGTTCGTCCGAGGACTGCTGCATGTCCATGTCTGCGTCGACCTCGGCACGTTCCTGCTCGTCCTCACTGTCAGACCCGAGGTCCATCGCTTGTTCGACAGACATGGCCATCTTGACGTCTTCCCCGTCCCCGTCCTCGTCATCGACGTCGTCCTCTCCGTCCCCTCCGTCGAGCAGAGACGTGGACCCCGAGGGATCGTGTCCCCGCTCTTTGCGGTGTGACGACTTGGACCTTGTCTTTTCGAGCTTGCGAAGTACCTTGGTGATGTACTCCTTGGCAAACTTTTTGATCTTGGCGATTTTCTCGTCCGAGAGTGCGTCCAGTCGGCCCTCCTTGTACGAACTCGACTTTTTCTCCTTCTCTGCGATGAGGTGGGTCAACTGCGAAGCGCAAGAACGAGAGTGAACGATGGGCATATGCACGCGAGGTGAACTGGTGACGTACCTCCTTGGCATACTTTTTGAACATGTCCGTCTCTATCTTGCCCGCATACTTGCTCATACATTTCACCACGACCGCACCGACGAGCTTCAGCAATCGCTTCTCCTTGTTTGTCTCTCGTTCCTCCTTTGATTTTTTCGGCGTCCTCGGTTTCTTTTTCACTATTTCGGGTGGTGGTGCGGCAGCGGCGGCGGCAGCAGCAGCAGCACTAGCTAGTTGTGCAGCCTCGGCTTCAGCTGCAGCATTCGCAGCGGCGATGATACCTGCGATGCCTTTCTTCTTAGCCTCTTGTTCCCCCGCAGATTTCATAGCCTCCATCTTGGCAATCTCCCTCAGGTCAAATACGACTTGATCTGGGAGTGGGGGCGGCGCGGACTGCGCCCCTGATTGTCCTGCAGGTTTCAATTCGAATGCGACATCGTCGCACCGCCGCGTCTTCTTTATAGGCCGATTGTCATCGTACGACTCGATGACGACGATGGATGGCGACTCCGCCGTCTCTTCCTCACCATTCTGGCGACACGTGTTGTTAAACGATCAGCTGCAAAGTCGAGGGGGGGAATACGTACTGCCTTGAGTCGCTTTGGTATACGGTACGCTACCTCGAGGGAATCCCAGTATTCGAGAAGCTTTTCGTGTCCAATGTTAGCACGCACGTTCCCCTACAAACGAAGGCAAACAGACCTTCTCTGCCAATGACCTCATATTATCATTCTCCGATTGCGCACAGGCTTGCACCGGAACCCGGATCTTGGAGTCATCAACTTTGTTCCGTTGGATGAGAGGCCATCTGACCATGGCTTCGAGAGCCTTTTCCACGAATAAATCAAAACGAAACCGAGAAAAGACAAAGACGGAAAACGAACGAGAATGATGACTTCGATGTCCTTGACGTGGTCCTGAAGGATGTTGGTCATGAGACTGAACCCACGCAATCGCATGAATTGACGTAGAGCTGCTTCGTTCTCCGTGATCTTTTGGTGACCCAGATCAGCTCATGAATGCTAAAAGACGGTGATGCAGCGTACCTTTATTCGAGTAAGAAGTTTGGTGAGTATTTTCTTGCTCTGCGTCTGCCGTATTGCTTGTACGACCTTTGGAATATCTTTCTCGATCAGAGGCTTGAGCACAGGCTGTAGTAAAGTGTCGACAATCAGGAACGAGATGTAACCCAAGCATTTGAACGCACCATGTAATCCTCGTCAAGTTTCTTGCTCTTCCGCTTCTTGTTACCCTTGAGGCCCACTTTCTCTTCGTCGGTAATTCCCAGAGCTACGGAGAAGACATTGTTTAGGCTGCAAAGTTCAGAAAATGGAACATACCGTCAAGATATAGGTCGTCCATGCCGCCGATATCTGTCTGAGTCTTCCCGCCAAGGAGACCCACGCAATTCGGTTCCCCGCAGTAGCAAGGTTGTGCGTCGTGTCTGAGTTTACAAGTCAACGTCGGACATGTGCCTAGAACCCGAAAGTGGCCGCATAGACGTACCCGTATCGGTCCACGTTGTAGTTGAACGTGAGTTCCTCGTCCTTCTTGATCGACCGATTTGAAAAGATACCCATCCGGACTCGTTCGCCGACTTGCCACTTGGCGACATAGCAGTTTGGATTACAGCTGTGATTCGCAAAACGGCCAATGCCGCCTCTTTTGGTCGCATCAATGTACTGAGCCGCAGAATGAGCTAGGGTGGTATGGGGGAACGGAAAATACTCGCCTCGTCTTTTTGTAGCATCATAAAATAGAAATGCTTGATACCTTCTTCGGCATAATCCCGCATGCGTTTCATAAACGACGGATGGGAAACGACGTCGCCGATGTATTCGTAAATGAATGTATCCCTGGGCATGTCCCGTGTAAATCGTGAGTTGCTTAAGGTGCGATGAGTGTGGTGTTGACATACTTGGATATATCCGACGCAACCCGTAACCCAAATCCCTTCTTTTCGGTTAGTACGATCTCGATATTGGCGTATTCCTTCCGTTGAAACCTAGGTGTTGGCAAAAACAGTCGGCGTGAGGACGAGAGATGGAGGAAAAGGGACAAAGACGGACCGTTGATTCTGGCAGTGGGCCCGACAGCGACAATCGTCTGACAGGCACTCTACCTGGGTGAGTCGGTTGATACAATCGGAGCCCTGGCCACAGGCATCCACCGGGTCGTCTACGCCTACGACGGGGGAAAAGTGCCCGAGGGTACATCCGCCACGAGAGAGCGATCGGTTACTACGTATTCAAGACTACTGCTAAAGAAAAAATGACGGTGAAACTGACCATGCTCGTAGATGCAATCGCATGTCATGCTCTCCAAAGCCTCCCGCGAGCGCCCGAGTGTGTTGTACTGGTAGTGGTTTTCGGGGAGCTCGGTGAACGTCGCCCGGGCGGCCTTGTCTGCGAGGGGGAGGTCGCCTATGAGCTGAGGGCCCGTCCGCTTCGGTTTTCCGTTTGCTGGTGCTGGTGTGCTAGACTCCGACTTTTCGCGCTTGAGCAGAGGGGGCGGGGATTCTGTCTTGATGGACGGTGTCTCGGGTGGACACTTGGCGTCGTCGAGGTCTTCCAGCTTGGGGGGCCGGTCCGCTTCTCGCTTTACATGGCGAGGTGGTGCTGGTGAAATGGACGAGGTCTGGGGATGTTCAGACATGGTGGCAGAGTCTTCGCTGGCGGTGGGTCGCGACAAGGACGAAATGAGTAACGACAATAGAGCCAACTAGCGCAACGTCGAGCACGACAGCGAGCTGGCGACGCCGAGTGTAGTGAGACCCTTTGACTTTGTGCGAAGTGGACACTTACCGTACCGGAGACGGACGTCAACAATGACCACGACGTCAAAAAAGCGAAAGCGGGACGACAACGAGTGCAAGATCTCGTTGGCGGTGTCCGACCAGCCAAAATCGCAGCTGGGCCCTGTCCTTGGTGAGTAGCCAAACCGCTCGCAGGTGGTCGTGCTTGAAGCGTCCGGCACAGCGAATTTCCCTGCGATCGCTCCAGCCGAGTCTGTCCAGTTCACTTGCTACCAGACCGGAAATCAGGTCGACGACCGCACCGCGTTTGCGGAACTGCCCACCTTGATTGCGGGCGAGACAGACGCCGTCGAGTTTTCCTCCTCTGCTACCTCCTCCTCGTCCTCGTCCAGATACTTTGTCGCAGTGCACAACAGGCGCACAAAGACGACGACCGTTCGCGAGGCGCCCCTCCATGTCCTCACGCGTCAAGTAAAGGCTCTCAAGTCCCAAGTACCTGCCGCTGTCTCCACCTTGCAGCGTCTCGAGGCTCGCGCTGCCCTCGGCGAGTCCTTTGGCACCAAAAAGGCCAAGCAAGCCATCAAGGCCCAAGAACGAAACAAGGTCGACGTGTCCGCGATGGCGACCGTCGCAGACCACCTGCAGGAAAGCATCCAGCGGAACACACAAGCTTTGCCCTCCAAACGTACGTTTCCATTCATCACACCGCCCAAGTCTGACGCGCGCCCAACAGAGGAGGCGCAAGCGACGGCCGACAATACGCGTCTGGTACCTTCATACGACACACATGCCCAGACTCCATCTGAAATCTACCCTCTGCACAATGTCGTCCCTGAAGTGGAATGGAAGGCCTTGTCGCCCTCAGCGATCATGCAGGCTGACTCGAGCAAGGAGCAAAGGGCCTTCCTTGCATACCAACGATCGACCTGGATAAATCACCACTTGAATCTCGTCTTTTCTTCTCCTTCGCCGAGCAAAACACACATGTGAGTTTCGTCAGATCTTCACCCGCGATCCATGGCCAACTCCTGTCTATCAGAAAGATTTTGATGTACATCTCTATCATGATGTCTTTCCGAAACCTGACCCTTCGCAAATTCGACAAGTCGACCGTCCATGACAAGCTTTCCTCCGTCCCGTCTATCATCATCGACGGCCTCATGTCTAGATTCACGGAAACTCCGAGAGGATCGACAGAGTTGGGAATCTCGCTAAATCAAGACGACCCCTTTTACTCACGCACACTGTCTAGCCCGCAGTCAACGTCTCAAACGGAGACACTGTTGCTCACGCACATGTTCGCTCTATGTCTTCGCATCGACGACTACGCAACAGACACGACGCTTATCGCCAACGATTTGAGTCAAAAAATTTCCACGTGCGTCTTTTTTGAGAATAATAATAATACCTTTCCAAATTTACTCGTGGCCGTTAGGATCAACATGTTGTTCAAATCGCTGGGTTGCAAGATTACCAAGTTGACGGTAACCGATCTCAAACGACTTGGTCTTCCGGACAGTGCTGGAGAGACAAAGAGGGCCGTGCTCAATACGCCGTTGGAGTTTCCAAAACCTCGGCTTACGAAAAGACGTGCGTGAAGATTGGTGTGAGCAAACAAATTTCATGTTACGTTCGTTCGCTGATAATATCTCTAGTGGATGAGTGGTTCTTTATGTCCATATCCACACAATCGTACTGCTGTCTTTTTTTTCTCAAGCAAAAAGTACGGATACGTCCATTTAATGCAGGTTTGTCCCCGAAATACGGCGGTCGTAACACTCCGAGAAGGAAACCACTTGTTTGTTCTCCCTTTTATTTTTGCCCCAAACTACAGTGAAACTACGCTCGCTAGCTTACAGTATCAGCTTTCAACATCGCTCTGAATTCGAGCCTGTCAGCTGTACATGCTCTTTACTTTTTTTCCCTCAGATTTTGCATGTTGCTCTTTGGGAAAAATAAAAGTATCATGAAACGAACTTGAAGTTCCAGCTATGATAATCCCCACTCTTCTCTCCAAGATCAGTCCCCGTTAATGCATTAATTGCGCTCTTCGTGATTGGCATTTCGAAGCAGGGGCTGCCTTCCGGGCTCCAGTGCATTCATCATTCTTGACCAAACCAACAATCAACATGTCCTAGCTTGACACTCGTATGGAGTCACGATCGATCAAAAATAGTGGTCATACCTCTACGCACGGTATCAGCAACAGGTTAGATGACCATGGGTCCAGATGATCATGCACAGAAAAAATGCCAGAAAAATGCTGAATACCGGGAATCCAGACGAACCCTTAAGAAAATATCGCAAGCCGGGGTTTCTCAACGACTCTATTCTATCGTCATTACATCCCGACAAGGTATACCACTACCTACTAGGACATGACAAGTCAAAGCCCAAGCTCGTCAGCATATGGCAGTGCCTTGACGTCACCCACAACGACAAAAGTCGGCGTAGCTGCGGTAAGCTCGGAAGCAGCCTAAAACGAGACGTTCAGTAACCGAGGACCCAGAAACCTCGCCAGGCACTGACCTTGGAGACAGCAGTGGCATCAACCTTGTCGAATGCAGCCAAAGTGCTCTCGATCGAGGCATTCGCATTCGAGAAAATCTAAAAGTGAACACCGTCAACGAGCGCCCAGACAATGCATTGATAAACAACGCACCTTGCTACCAATTACCTCCGCGAGACCCTCTCTGCCCTCGACAGCTACAGCAGCACCGAATTTTGCACGTGCAACAGCGACCTTGAGCTCCTCCGCGTTCAGAGGCTTCTTCAGTTTTTCAACGACAGCCCTGGCAGCCTCGGTAACGCTCTTCGTGTCCGCACCCTGGACCAGGACACCAGTCAAGACAGCGTCCGAGTAAGGAAGATGGAGCGGGGTGACGGTTGCAGCCGAACGTGGCGCAGAAGGCCACTTGAGCGACGGAGTCGGCGCGACATGTGCACTGAGAACAGAAAGCACAGGCGAAGGGGTCGTCGAACCAAAGCCGATGAACACGGTCTGAGGACCCTCGTGCAAGTCGATTCGCGTCGAACCACCAAAGTATTTCGAAGGCGTGGTCGTGACGGGAGAACTTGTGGGAAGGGCGGCATCCGCCAGAGCGCTGTCGACCAGTTCGGCAAGACGCGCCGAATCAATGCCTGTACCGATGACGGCAACGTTGCCCGACGTGAAAGCCTCTTTTGCAAAAGATTTCACGGATTCGAGGGAGACGGGAGCATGAAGACCAGCGAAAAGGGATGCGCCAAGACCGGAGCGGAATGCGAGCGTATGTGCAGCTTCGATGGCGACAGTGCTTGGTGATTGGGAAGCAGCGGTAGCCTCGTCGCGGACGACAGGGAGGACGTATTCCGTGAACTCGTGTGGATGGAATTTGGGGGTGGCGAGAATGGAGGTGAGCACGGATGTGAAAAACGACCTAGCGGTGGGTTGGGACACATCCAAGGGCGAATGAATAAAAGACACGTACTCGTCACCACGAAGGAATTCGGACGTGAAAGTGAGATATTCACGAGACAGACCAGCGGATAGCACACCACCGTACAGCTCGCTTTCTCGCACAGTTCCGATCGTCGACCGCCTCGCCGTGCTCTGTTTTCCCGTCATGGGCAATAATCCAAGAAAGAGAATGAAAAACGGACCTTGAAGGCAAAGTTTTTCAGGGCATGGGCGACACCTGGGCCTGGTTCATACCGACTGCCGGCCTTGACGAGGAAAGTGACGGCCGTTGTTGGCTGGCCATTGTCGACAGCTGCAACTTTTATACCAGAGGCTTTGGAGTCGACGACGGTGGCGAAGGAGCGTGCCAGACGTTTTGCGGTCGACGCCCTCGTAGCTAGCATGACTTGAATGTAGTTCGGTCAAAGTAGAGAATATTTTGGCAAACTAGCGGAGTTGGTGCGGAGCGCGTCCCGTGTTCATCCGAATCGCATCCCGATCACTCGGTATCATTTTCACTCAAACCTCTAGTACACTCCGAATCAATTATCCTAGTTCAACCTACATTGTGACCCTCAAATAATGAGTCTGATCATGACCTTACATGGGGATTTGCCAGAGCAATACAACGTTTGCGACAGTCGGCCATACTATGATTCAGTGCTGAAGAGCAGGGGGGTGACCAAAATACATTACCTATGTTTTACATGGGTTACAGATGATTATATATGGACGAATGCTACACGGCGAAATGACAGTACGAGGAAAGCAAATAAGGAAAACCTGGGTTCAAATGATCGGGTTAGGGGAGTATGCGTGTCGAAAGAGCAATTGTCACATACGAGCATGATATCGATTACTTGCAGAATGCATCATTGCCCGTTGATCACACCCTGCACAAGTTCTAGATCTTCACGCTTCCTCTTCAAAGCCCTGAGTCCCGAGCTCAGGGCCAACGTCCAATCCATGTTCTTTCGCGTAGTCTACCATCACTGTGAGCTCAGTGGCATCACGATCTGCCTGCCATAGGACAGCTCGTCTTCCATGAGATCAGGAAACCCCCGATCGGTGTACATTTTGAGCCAAAATTTGTATTCTGCTGGTGAAGAAATGCATGCCTTCAAGATGGTGCGAATTCCGCGTCTTGCCCCTTCAAGATCCCAGGTAGCGACAAGTAGTTGAAGACGACTCTTTTCCATCATCGCATACTTCTCTAGTACAGTTGGCTGTCAGGTAGGGTCTCAATGCTGTGCATGAAATCCGCTTGGCCCGAGGGCGGATGGATGTCATAATGATGAAAGACGAGTATAAAGAAACTTACCTCAGATCGGCCCAGCTCAGGGTTTGAAAGGTCGCTACACATGCCTCGACTTTGAGCATATATTGCATGAGGATGCTTGTATAGTGGCTGGGACGTATTATGATTCTCATTATTTGACGAGCTGAATGTTGTTTGCACAGGGCCGACATGGTCTTCTCGGGTGCGGCGTGGAACTTCCGACCGGTTATATCTAGATTGACATCGACCGCGTTCGATTATCACGATAAGGAGGGTGTTAAGCTGAAAAGCGTGGCGCGTCATCTGGTAGCGCCTCCATCCAGCTCCAAACCTTCGAGCAAAGGAAACCCTAGATCCGAGCCTGCGCCTGCCAATATTAGGTCCGGCCTCGATGCTAAAACCGCTACGCTTTTCCCGTATCCAACAAGCTACAAACGAGATGGCGAAGACATAAAATTCAAATACGATGGACACATTGACGAGAGCAGGCTCATCTTTTTCGGAACCGAACTCGGCATTAAATTCTGTCATACCTACTCGGAGCGTGCTCATCGGTTCATGGCAGACAAGAAGCACGCCCCAGGCCTGCGAAGCTGCACACCGCTTGTGGGTGAGTTCATTATGGTTGTTCAAGATGCTCTGATTGGTTATCAAACTCTCGCGGATGCGGCGGAATCCAAGCGAGATCTGTCGCGAGCTGTTTTCCTGTCCGTGGAAGAGACGTTGAAGGCGTTCCACGGAGCTGGCTATGTGCATGGAGACATTCGTGATGTGAACATCATGGTGTCCGAAACTGGCAGCAGGCACCGTGCGATGCTATCTGGCAATCGGAGGAAGACCAGCCTGACTTCTCCGACAGTCGAAGCTTTAATCCCTTCCAGGTTGATCAAATGCGTAAGGAGAAGCAATCGTACATTGTAGTGTGAGTGGGATCACGTGAGTGGATAAGACGCGACTGTGGCGCTCGACCACCAACCTCCCCACCATGTCCAACTCTCAATTGTTGCTTTCCTACTGGGTTCGCGGGCAGGATTTGGATCAGAACAGTATCGTAAATGTCTCATCCGACGCCAGTGTCACCGAGCTCTTAGATCTCGTCCTTGGCAAAACAACCGCTCTTGCTCAGCTCGACCACTTCTCGTTGTCTGTCTACAAGGTTCCAGATGCTATTCAAATACCTCTCAAATCCATGGAACAGTCTCTCGGAGCACTCTCTATATCCATGCTTGGTAATGAATTGAATTTCAATGACTCACTATCGGAAGCTTTTGACACAACGCCACCGCTGAAATCCAATCTCAACCTCATCATTGGTCTGTGGCATTTATCATTTACGTTCACGTTCCTTATCCTTATTTGATATCAAGATATCCCACATTTGGACGTCCAGTGCTGGAAACAAGGAGCAAATGCTCTGGAGTCATATAAAATACCGTGCTCAAAGCTTGGCGACATCGATGACCTTAAGCACGCGATCAAGCAGAGACATAATGGGTTTAAAGACGCATCAGGAGAGCCGCTGGTCATTTACAAGATCTCCTGCTCAGACGACGAACTCCAGGAAACTTTGGATGGAAAAAAAGAGGGTCAGCTTATCAAACAAGACATTCGACTGAAAGAGTGTTTCGACGATGTTCCTTTCTCTAAGCGTGCACGTGTCGTTGCTGCTGTCTATAAAAGCGATCGAGGTAAGTAAGCCCTTCGTCACGCAGCAAAGACTTAACCACGTCCTAGACGCATCCAAACACCCGACATTAGCGCAAAAACGTGCTCAAAAGCTCTTGATGTGGGAAAAGTACGCGAGAAATTTTTGAAGTGTGTCAAATCAGTAAGAGCGTCTAGCGTAGCTAGATCGTAGGATTTCGGAAAACGACAACACAAGGGGACATATGCGGTAGTGTGTTGTCGCCCTCATCATGAGCAATGTACCATTCCTCTCGGGTTACTCCATCCCGTCTTTGAGCAGTTTTTGCGCGACTGCGAGACCGTCGGCGCCAAAACCAATGACAACGATCTCATCCAGAAGTTCGTGAAGACGGAGACGGAAAAGCTACGCAAAAAGGCTTTCATCGATATTGTCAAGGAGTACTACAAGGATTTAGGCTTGCCAGACAGGAAATTATCAGATGGACGGTTGTGTTTTGGAGAACGATTCCTGTTGTGTGATTCTGGAGGTGAAGAAAGAAAGCTCCACAGAAGAAGCACGCAACCAAGCCATCGCATACCATTTGCCAGAGTCAACGAGAAGGATGGCTCCCATATATTCGAACTCATGCATTCCGTGCCGATTCTCATTATCTGATGAGCTGATTGTTGTTTGCACAGGGCCGACGATCGTTTTCTCGGGTGCGGTGTGGAACCTCCGACCGGTTATATCTAGATTGACATCGACCGCGTTCGATTATCATGATAAGGAGGGGTTGTAGCGGGCGACGGGACGGTCCGAGTCGTCGTCGTCCTGTGAGCCGCCCCGCATGTCCTGTCGCTGGTGCCGCTCGGCGCGACCGTCCTCGTCCGCCACGCTTTGAGATCGAGGTGAGGAGTTCCAGGGCCACTGGCGGCCCGGGAGCTGGTCGTCCTCACGACGACGACCTCCTTCGTGAACCCGAACGCGCGGTTCAGGAGCACGGCGCGCATGCGGTCCACGTTCGTCTTCGTGGTGAACCGGCGCTTTCTGTCCGAGGCGGGATACTAGGTCCACCGCTCGGCCTGTCGCTGGACCATCGCTGTGGGCGGAACGAGCGGCACGTGCGCACGCATACGTCAGTCCGATCCTCCGATCGAATGCGCCGACCGACTCGCAGATCGTTCGCCTCATACGGCGCCTCGACCATCTCTCTCACGACCGTCCTGACACGGCCGTCGATCTTCTGTGTTTCCATCTGCACTTGTGCTCGTGCTCGTCGTCCGTCGTCCGTCGGTAAGTTGTGCGTCACCGCCGATAGCTGTTGGATTCGGAGGCTGGCGGAGGGAGACAATGGTGGGGGGCGGGGGTACTACGGACGGGGACGAAAGGGGCGAGCGACGTTCTCGCGCTCCTGTTCGTGGCTGGAATCCCGAGGTCGCTTCCGATCGCGACATGAGGTAAGCCGGCGGTGGCCATCAGGGGCCGAGTACGTCCATCAGCCAATTGTTCCAGTTCTTGCAAGAGCTACGGTGTCACATAGATCTAGCAAGGAGTGCGTGTTTATTACAATAAATTGCAGGCACTAGCAAGGAAGGCTAGTTCCTAACAAGGAAAATAGTATCTAATCGAGCTAGCTAGGTCTAGTAAGGCCTTGCAAGGTTATCCTTTTCTCGCTAGGCTATTATTTCCTCACTAGATCATGTCATCAGCAAATGTTCACTTTACTTGTTCGCATTTATGTAAACACTTTTTCGAAGTAGACAAGCAGCTAGTGTATTAAGTACATTGTAGGCCATCACAAGTAAGTAGTGCGTCCAAGTAGGGATAAGCAGTCAATGTATATAAGTGAATATATAGTGTCGCAATTGACTAGGTCTGTAACGTAAAGTTTAAATAGTGACATCGCGGGGAGTCGAACTCGCGACCACCTGCTGACATCAAAACAGCATTAATTTGATGCATTATCCGTTACATCACGGAACCATGTCTTACTGTGTATTAGTAGACACTATATCTCATGTTTTACTTTTATGCTCGAAATTTCTTAAGTTCATAACCGTTCTACTTCGTCACCAACCACCACTTGCCAAAACCAACACCACTCCTACAACCAAGATCCACTGCCCCCACCATCTCGTCAAATTCTATCAATGTCTGATATCGGTACGTCTTGATTCATTTTATTTCATCCCTTCACGCCCCTCCAGGCGTACCCGATTTACTCGATTCCATCAAGTCATTGCAACAAGAATGAAGCCTCAGTGGTCAAAGGGTAGACAGAGAAGCTCGTACGTCGCTCATACGTTTACCCATCTTTCTGTTATCCATTCTCATTCTCAGCAACTCGTACTCATTTTTTTAACACTGACGACAGTACCACGGTACGAACATAACGCCGTCGACGGCAGAACAATGACGGCGGTGCTGTCACATCAGCATCGACAACGGCAGCACCATGGTACCGACACCAGTGACGGCAGGACAGCGACGGCGGTGCCCTACCGCCGGCGCAATACTGGCGGGGCCATCACAGCGACGGTACCGCGTCACCAAAACCAGCGACTGCGGCGCCGTCATGTCGTCAGCATCGAAAACGACGGCATCAACATGCCAACACCAGCGATGGCAGGACGACGACGACGGCTGCGACGGCGGCCCATCAACGCCGGCGATGACAAGATGATGCCGCCGCCGACACGACAGCAGCACCATCACGTCGTCAGTACCAACAACAACGACACCGGGTCGCCGACACAGACGACAAGACGACGATGACGTTGCCACGTCGCTCACACCAGCGATGGCAGGGTGACAGCGACGACACGAAAGCGGCAACGCCGGCGCCTCATCAACCGCACCAACGAAAAGAGAACGGCGGTATTGCCACATCGCCAACACCAGCGATGGCAGGACGACGACGTCGACGCAATAGCAGGGACGGCAGCGCCCTATCAACACCGGCGACGCAACGGTAGCGACATCACGGCAATGGCAACACCGCCAACGACGAGACAGCGACGACGTGACCGCGGCGCCCTATCAACAGCAGCGACTGCAAGACGACGCCGACGCCCCATCAACACGAACGAGGGCAAGATGACGACGCTGCCACACTGCCATCACCAGCGATGGCAGGACGACGACGACGACCACGCAATGGCATCGACGGCAGCGCCATATCAACACCAGCGAGGGGAAGACAACGCTGGCGCCGACGCGACGACAACGACAGCACGCCAGCGACAAATCGACCCCGCCAACGAAAAGAGAACAGCGCCGGCGATGACAGGACACGATGACGACGACAACTATGCGGCGGCGGTGGCACCCCCTGCTTAGTAGCATAGCACTTGTACACTTGATACGCCCAATGAATAAGTACTTTTAAGTAGAGGGATCTACTTGGACATTCTCGTGTCTACTTGGCGATAAGTAAATTTTGAATAAGCGTGTTTAAATAATTTCCTGATCATGGGCCCTACGGCGGACTCGATCAGATGGACTCTGAAGATGGACTTGGATTGGATTCGGAGGACAGCGAACCCGAACTTTCTATTCATAATACCATTAGCTACTTTACAGAGGCGAGTAGTAATGCAATATGTGTGCAAGGTCTTGCAAGACCTGGGATAATGGAACATGTTCGTGCTAGTTCTAGTGCGAGCATGAGTCATGCTTGCTAGTCCTAGCTAGCGCGTACTAGATCTAGCTTGGTCTTGCCCATGTCCTGCCAGGTTTAATAGGCTACCCAGATTTTTCCACGGCTTACTAGATGCTACTAGGTTTAGGACGATTGGCTGATGTCGTAACCTCACCACCATGGCCGACTCTCAATGGTCGCTTTCCTACTGGGTTCGCGGAAAGCCTCTGAATAAGTTCATGACTGTAAATGTTGTATCCACCTCCAGCGTCAGCGAGTTCTTAAAGCTCAGAGTCTTTGCCGACACACCCTCTCTTGCTCAGTATGGCTTGATCTCGTTGTCTGTCTACAAGGTTCCAGATGCTATTCAAATCTCTCTCGGAAAATCCATGGAACAGCCTCTCGGAGCACTCTCTATATCCATGCTCGGTGAAGAATTGGATATGAGGGAGTCGCTATCGGGGGTTTTTCAAACGCAACCACCGGAATCCAACCTCAACCTCATCATCGGTATGTGGCATTTATCATTTACGTTCCCGTTCCCGTTCCTTATTTGATATCAAGATATCCCACATTTGGACGTCCAGTGCTGGAAACGAGGAGCAGATCCTCTGGAGTC
>JBBPML010000528.1:0-14432 GCA_038090275.1 Austroboletus novae-zelandiae
CAATGGAGATGGTCTGGTTAGACCAGTCAATGGAGGGGTTGGTGGCCTTGAGCCAGGGGAGTCCAAGGATGACGTTGGTCGTCCCGCAGTTCATGACATAGAAGGTCACTTTGTGAGCGAGACCTTCAATATGGACAAAGAGTTCTGTGGAGAATTTAACCCCTCCCTGGACAGTGGGGTCTTGGGTGACGCTGCGGACATTGAGGGGGCGGGGAAGGCGGGTGGTGGGGAGTTTGTGCTTTCGCACGAAGTCCCAATCGATGCAGGAGATGTCAGCTCCAGAGTCGATCAGGGCGTTGGTGTCGACGACTTTGAACGTATGTGATGGAATGATGATTTGAATGAGGAGTTTCATAGTTCCAGGTAAGGTAGATACTTTTGCATGCGTACATTTAGGGGAGGGGGAGGAGGAACCTTGTGTTGAACGAGGTCCTCCGTCTAAAAACCCGGGAGGGCGGCGATGTTGTTTAATCCGAGCACCGATTCATCTTCTTTCTTGACTTCTTCGATGTGGGAGGTGCGAGGGGTGGGAGGGGAGGTGTAGGTGGGGCAGGCCTTAGAGTTATGGCCTTTCTTTCGGCAGCATAAGCAGCGGCCTTCTTTGAAGCAGCGTTGTCGCTCTTTGTCAGTGAGTTTGGGGGGGCGAGGGGTAGTGACCATGTCAACGTCCATGGCGTTTGGGTCTTTGGGGCGAGGGGTGGGGTTTGAGTAAGACCGGTACTCGGTCTTTGAGTTTTTGCCAGAGATGGCCTGGGCGCATTCCCATTGGGTTTGGAAATGTACGGCTTTATCGTACCAAGAGTCGATGGTGGTGGGGGGAGTATCCATAGCGAAGATTCGCTTCATGAGAGGGGTGGGGATGCCGTTGGCAAAGAAGTTGATGAGGACGTTCTCATCTTTGATGCCAGAGTTGGCGACGTGGTTGCGGAAGTCCGCGATATAGATGTTGAGGGCGGTGGCGAGGGGTTGGCCTTTCGAGGCTGTGCAGTGGTGGGTGGACAACCAGTGGATGGCGTTGTCCGAGACATTGTGTTGTTCAAAGGAGACCTTGAACGCTTTGGTGAACTCGTCGAGAGTTCCGAAGGTGGCGGCGTCGATAGCCTTTCGCCGATAGGTGTCGGCCCCTCTTTTCATGAAGGAGAGGGCGTAGGCGATCTTCTTCTGGTTGGTGTTGTATACCTCGCTGTTGACAATGAGGTAAGCCATGACGGAGTAGTACCATGGCATGGCACGCTTGTAGGATCTATCGAAGTCTTCGGGGACTCCGAGGCAAAGTTCGGTGGGCTTCATCGACGATGGGGTGGGGGAGGTGTGGGACATAGGTGACGGTGGGGTGAAGGGGTTCGATCTACTGATCGGCGTGGGCGATGGGGGTGTGGGGGCTCGTGGGATTACCAACAAGGATGAGAGGGCGTGGGCGAGGGTAAGATCTTCGTGATCTTCTGGGGATACGACGATATCATCGTCAGTGGATACCTCTTCTTGCAAGGTCAAGGAGTGTTCCGAGGGGGACGGAGAGGGTTCGTGATAGCGACGAGGGCCTAGAGAGGGTCTAGGGTTCGGTGGACGATAGGGATGAATGGTGGGCTAAGGCGAGGCTTACCCAG
Source organism: Austroboletus novae-zelandiae (assembly GCA_038090275.1). Taxonomy (NCBI): domain Eukaryota; kingdom Fungi; phylum Basidiomycota; class Agaricomycetes; order Boletales; family Boletaceae; genus Austroboletus; species Austroboletus novae-zelandiae. Next base: position 1,608 of record JBBPML010000528.1, read on the forward strand.
TGAAGAGCAAGTTAGACCTTTTGTTATGCTCAGGCGTAGACCCGAGTGACGAGGGGCGAGGGGACGTTAACATCACTATTCAGCTGACGTGGCAGGGGTTTGATAGACGGGTGATCCACTATCCTCAGCCTCAACGGTATGTCGTGAGCTGTTGACCTGGTCAACGTATGTTGTGACGCAGGGACGAAGGAGTCACTATGGGGGAGCGACGACGAAGGGGACAAGGGGAGCGCCTGCTTGGTAGCAAGGCGAGGACAAGGGGGCCCGAGAGGAATTGATGATCAAGGTAGATTTGGGTAGGTCTAACTTAGGGAATACATCGAGGGTATCGAGAGGTTTATATAGGCGAGTCAAGAGAGAATAAAGCGGAGTGTAAAAGGAATGACTTGACTATAGAATGCGATGGAATCGCGAAGAAGGGGAGCGAGTCAGAGATAGCGGTATCAGTACAACTGCGGATACTGCGGATGAGTCACACTAAATAAGTAAGCAAAGATAAGAAGAAAAGGGGAATAACAAAGTGGCTCAGGTGGAACTCAAACAGCGAGAGCAATGTCTGTAGGGAAACTAGGATAAGAGTGAAGAGAAAAGAGTAGGGGTATATGCGAGTTGTAACAATCGAAACGTATCTCTGCATCTTCTGTGGAAGCAACCCATCCTCCTGGGCCGACCTAATTCCACACGCCGAATTCACCCACAACCACCGCCCTCACTCCGTCACAGGGCAATTGCCGTTCTATCTCATGATGGGATACGAACCCCAAGCACTCCCAGAAATCTTCACCCAATCGAAGATCCCTGCTCTCGAAGAGCGCCTCCACTCCCTCACAGCTGCCCGCAACGAAGCTCTCGCTGCCCATGAGCTCGCCAGACAAACCATGGCCGCCCGCTCTAAGAAATCCTTCTCCCCCTTCTCCAAGGGAGACCAAGTCTGGCTCGAGGCCAGGAACCTCAAACGTCTCGTTGTCAACCCCAAATTCGCGTCGAAACGCGAAGGACCCTTCATTATCACCGATGTCCTCTCACCCCTGACATACAAACTCCGTCTTCCTCGTACCTGGAAGATACACCCCGTCTTCCACGCCTCTCTCTTATCACCCTATCGCGAAAACCGCGTACACGGCCCCAACTTCCCAGCACCCCCACCTGATCTAATCAATGGCCAAGAAGAGTACGAGATCGAAAAGATCATCAAACACCGCGGGTCCCCGACAGCCCGGCAATACCTGATCCGATGGAAAGGGTACTCCGCAGAAGAAGATTCCTGGGAACCCGAACGGAACCTACGGAACTCCGCAGATATCCTGAACGGATATAAACAACACCACGGCCTCTCTCCCCCTCAGACCCTCTCCATCACATCCATCATGTCCATCCCTACCACCCCCATCAACGACAACTCTTCGGATATCGTCGAAACCGGCTGGTCGTCCACCGCCAACGCCCAAGACCAACTGGACCCCACCTACGAACCCCCCGTCCCCCCCTTTGTCCCCTCCGACGATGTCTGGGCCAGATATACTTGGTCCTCCCCCGCTTCCCCCATTCCCCTCTTAAACAGACTCTCTGATCGGCGTGCCCCGGTCAACCACCCTCCGTTGTCCTTCCCCACCCATGCCTTCCCCCTCGACCAAGACCTGGTCGACACTACGGCTCACCAGCTATGCCGCCTCCCCCTCTCCCATGCCCTTCTAGACACCATGGAGCCAAACTCCACCTTCACCCACCTCTATAAAATGTTCCCTTCCATGTCACGCATCCTCCTCACCACCTCTGCCCCCACTGCCTCTGCTGAGACCGCCGCATATCGCTCTCACCTCTCTCATGTCCTCCGCACTCTGGAAAACCACATCATTCAGACCATGTACCAATGCGATATGCTAGCCTTCGTCACTGAGGTGGACTCCCATCTCCGTTACCCCTCCCCATCCACCTTCACCACTGCACCAGAAACCCCCCCCATCTCCGCGTCATCCTCCCCCCTCAACGAGACGGAGCTACACATTCTCTCTCGCTTCGACCCCCCACGAGTGCCTTCTCCCCGCCCCCATGCTACTCTCCAGTGCTTCCATTGCCATACCATCGGACACATCCATATCAACTGTCCCCGCTACCAGTGCAACAAATGCAAGGAGTATGCCCCAGGCCATCAACAATTCTCCTGCCCCTCGTGGCCTCGTCGCTCCCCCGTCCTCCCCCCTTCGTCCTCGTCTGGGTCCTCCTCTCAGGAATCCTATCACTGAGCCCCACACCGTCTCCACTTCTCCCGAGCTCGACATCCCCCAGTCGCTCAACGACCCGCCTGCTCCCCCTCTCCCAACATGGACCCTTTTGTCTCAATGGAGGCAGACTTCAATGATGCCGGTTCTGGTTACAGTGACTTCTAGTCTTCGTCATGGACTTGACCCTTAACCGGGGGGTAATGTTACGATCCACGTATACCCCTACTCTTTTCTCTTCACTCTTACCCTAGTTTCCCTACAGACATTGCTCTCGCTGTTCGAGTCCCACCTGAGCCACTTTATTATTCCCCTTCTTCTCTTATCTTCGCTTACCTATTTAGCGTGACTCATCTGCAGTATCCGCAGTTGTACTGATACCACTATCTCTGACTCACTTCCCTTCTTCGCGATTCCATCGCATTCTATAGTCGAGTCATCCCTTTTGCGCTCCGCTTTATTCTCTCTTGACTCGAGTATATAAACCCCTCGATACCCTCGATGTATTCCCCAAGTTAGACCTACCCGAATCTACCTTGATCATCGATTCCTCTCGGGTCCCCCAGTCCTTGCCTTACTGTTGAGTAGGCGCTCCCTTTGTTCCTTCGTCGTCACGCCCCCATAGCAACTCCTTCGTCCCTGCGTCACAACATACGTTGACCAGGTCAACAGCTCACGACATACCGTTGAGGCTGAGGATAGCGGATCGCCCGTCTATCAAAACCCTTGCCACGTCAGCTGAATAGCAACGTTAACGTCCCCTCGCCCCTCGTCACTCAGGTCTACACCTGAGCGTAACAGATCCCCCCCACTCAAGGCTTCTCCCCAGACCCACTAGGAACCCCTTGGAATGAATTCCAAACCTCGCATTCACATACACAACAGCCTAGCTGTACCCCTATAGCTAAGTTATTGATTTTATAGCACTTTGCTCCTGGGTTAGCCTAGGAGGCAGAATAGACACTACTTTCTTCAGTATATACTTTTCATATTTACACATTAAAATACAAATCCAGTGATGCATGCAACTTGCAGATTGTATCACATTCTCTGAGGTTTGAACTGTGTTTGAATAGGATCAGTTTGATGTAATACCTGGCCATCACATTTGACTGTTGTAGTATTTTGAAATAGTATCAGTAATGTATGCCCAATATCATTGTAATTTCCTCCTGGTGTGAAAGATTCCTAGTAGCTAGGTAAGGTAACTATCTACTCTCTCCTTGTGCTTGCTTGCACATTGCATGTTGTACAATACTGCACTGTCTGCACATGTGTATGTAATGTAGCTCTGTATTGTCTGTGAGCTTGTGACATATGGTGTGCCTGTGTGCCTGTGGCTTGTGAGTGTGTGCTGCTGTAATATGTTGTAAGTTGTGTGGTGTTCCGAAATTAGGGTTTTGCTGATGTAGCTTTTTAAATTTACTTTGGAGTACTTTTTAACTTCAAAGTGATGCCGCCGGACTTTCGACGACTTTGGATGTCTTTGAGTGAACAAGCGACGAGGTAAATTTTTTCGAAGTCCACAAAGTGCTCAAAGTTAGCCGAAGTCAAACAAAGTCGGCTACGGATCCCAAAGTCAGGTGTCATTTTGCTGATTGGCAGCAGACTGACAGACTGAGTCCTGTCAGGATGAAGCGACCCCGCCTGGAACTTGACATGAGATCGAAACCCCGTTCCCGCTTAGCGTTCGCCGTGACTAGTGTTGTTCGGGCCCGGCTTGGCTCGAAAGCCACGGCTTTGGCTCGGCCTGGGTGGGCTTTGGCTCTACTTATTCCAGGCCAGAGCCATGAGCCCCGAAAGCCTGACTTCACGGCTTTGGCCCGGCTCAGGCCACGGCTTTGGTAGCATTGTAGCAATTAGAGTACAAATATCAAACATGTAATTACTACAGATCGGAAAAGGGTGCATAAAGCTTCGTCGTCTTCGTTGAGTCGCCGTGACGTTGTCATCGTGGCATGGTTGAATGTTGAGGGCGCGTATGAGCGGCGATGTGTCGTCGTCGTCGTGTGGTGGTGGGCATGTCATTGCATATCCTACATCCTCGGCGTCGTCTTCGTTGAGGCCGCGCTTGTGTTGCCCGCGACCTTGTCCTCATCCTCATCGTCGTTGTGTGGTGCTGGGAATGCCTTTGCGTTGCCCGCACCCTCGCAGTCGTCGTCGTCGTCATTGTCGCTGTGTAGCGATGGGGGCGCACATGCGTTGCCCTCATCCTCACCTTGATTGCCCGCACCCTCGCTGTCATCATCGCCGTGTCGTCGCTGTGTGGTGCTGGGTGCGCCATTGCGTTGCTCACGCTCGCGTCGTCGTCGCCGGGTGGTGTTGGGGTGCCCTTGCGCTGCCCGCGCGCCCGCTTCGTCGTCGTCGCCGTGTGGAGGGTGCACTTACCGCTTCGTCACCGTCGCCGTGTGGAGTTGGGGGGGGGGCACCTTCGCGTTGCCGCGCCCGCATCGTCGTCGTCGTCGTCGCCGTGCGGTGTTGAGGGGCCCGCGCCTGAGTTGTTGTCGTCGTCGGCGTATGGTGTTGGGGGCACTTTTGCGTTGCCGCGCCTGCGTCGTCGTCGCCGTGTTAGCGCAGGGGATATCACCGTGTGGTTCTGGGCGCACCATTGCGTCGCCCGCCATGTCGCATGGCCACAACATCAATGTCGCGACTACAACTCGTCGTTGTCGCCGTGGCTGCGTATTCGGGGTCGCCACTGCATTGTCCGTGGTCGTGGCTGCGACGCTGAGGTTGCGGCTGCATCGACGGGGTCGCGGCAGTGTCGATGGGTCGTAGCTGTGTGGTCGCGCCGTTGGTCACGTCGTTGACGCTGCTTGGTGGTGGCTGACGGCGTCGCCACGTCGTCGTGGCTGGTCACCGCGGTCGCGCCATCAATTGCGTGCCGCCGACGTTATCTGTAGGAGAAATAAATGTAAACGAAAAGAAAATAATAACTTACCATTATACCATATCACGGACGCTGAGATAGTTTGGTTGACGCGTGCGGCGGGGTCACGTGAGACTGTACTTGGGCCACGGCTTCCAGGCTTCACTCGGCTCGGAAGGACCTGAAGCCAGGCCATGGGCCCTCGCGGGCCAGTGATATGGGCCTGGCCTGGCCTGGCCCTGGCTTTCGAGCCGGGCCCGAACAACACTAGCCGTGACTGATATCACCAACTTGAAACATATTCGAATCGAGCATATATAAAATCTAGAAACTCAATTCCTCGGAACCCGTCTCCATAAGATCATTTATGGCACAGAGCGTCATTGAAAAAAAGAGTGACGATGAGATATACATACATAGAACGACATAGAAACCGTATCGACAAAAAAAGGAGTCGGGAGTCAAACGGCCACTGGTACAACGGCAAGACAGTATCCCAGTACATCAAACCACCAGTCTTCAGGAGCACAAACCATTTTTTCAAAGCCTCCTTCGCGATATTTCGGGTCTAGCTCAACCCTAGAGCTGTCTGTCCCCATTGTTGGCCCGGAGGGCATAGCTGGAACCAATCCACTGCGAAACGCGGATCAACATCAGGCTAGATCGTAGTAACTCGAAACCCAAAATGATAAACGTACGCGGCGGGTTTTCCTGTTCAGCCGTTGCATTTATCGCTTCCGCCATGACGACGGCGAATCCACTGCAGGCATGCGTCAGCCTTTTCATTTCATCGTGCAAACGACGCAGACGTACTGATTCAAGTGCCAGTCAATGTGGCTATCGGACGTGTGACGCGTGAGCGTCGATTCATAGAGGTTGCCTGGAAAACCCACCAGTGAAGGAACCATGGTCCGGGATTGTTGGTGACGAATCGGATCGTCACGTTGTCGGTCGATTGACTGCCTATCGACACGACATCGCGCCGGACAGGATTCACGAAATTCGTCTCGTTAGTTCCCGCAACGCGAACGACGGAAAACGCATGCTTGAGGATGTCGTTAGACAGGACGAGGAGAGCGAGCAATTGACTTACGCCGTGCAAATGTATGGGGTGCTGTCCAAAAGGCACAAAAGTCAGCTTCCATCAACGTTTGTTCCAACCGTCATGTACTCACGGGACCACCAGGCGCGTTCGTGGGATTCGGGAAGTTTATTTCGATCACCTTGTTCTGCGGTAGTTCGTAAATGTTATCTTTGGGCATCAGTTCCGTAGGATGTCTTGCGCCACTGAGGATCTGAAGTAGTACAGGAACGGGAGGGTTGACGAACGGCGTGCCGTTGAGCGTGAAGTTACCCTGAGCGGTGACGCCCGGGTCAAGCGAGAAGGTCACATCTGCATTTCCGAGTCCAGGTATCCCAGGAGCAGCCGGGTCGATGAGCGGATGCAAACTGGACTCGCTAAGCACGATCGGATTCGGATTGGGTTCCGTTGTCGGATCTTGATCTGGTGCCCCTTCGTATCGGAGGATGGCTAGATTCACACCGCCCTCGAACGTGGAAAGACTAGATTCGGCACTCAATGCACGGAACCAGAAGTTTCCGGCAGTCTGATTCGCCGTGACGACCACGGAATAACGTTGACCGGCGTAAATGGTCAACAAGTCAACGTCCACAGGTTCTACCTCGTTTCCGTCCGCCTCGATGACGGTCATCCGGTGACCGTCGATGCTGACATTGAAAGCAGAGTCGCAGGAAGTGGCTACAAGGCGGAAGCGATATCGCTGTCCTTCCTGGACGCTAATGACGGACAAAGGCACCGCCGGACCGCCAGGATACCGGCCTAGGCCATTAATCAGGGTCGAGTTCGCAACGATTGCTTGTCCATATATTTCCCCGAGGATGGACGATGATACATGATACCTACATCCACGTCAGAAAACGCTTGGCGACAGGCGAATTCGCTTACCAATCTGAGAGGGTGATGACCGTAGTTTCTAATCGAAATCATGAGGTGATGCTCGATTAGAAAGATGAGATATTTACCATCATCAACGTCATACAAGTAATTTAGAGGATCTTGTGGATCGTAGATGACCAACGCCCCGCGAAGTCCGTCACAATATTGAGTTGAGAGATGTGAGTGATACCAGTAAGTCCCGGTCTGATTTGCGACATTGAATTGTTGCAAGAATCCTTCTTGCTGGCGGAGCGGGCATTGAGTGACGTATGAAACACCGTCAGCCCAGTTAGTACCTTGCTGGAAGATTCCGTGCCAGTGCTATGACAAGCAAATCAGTAAGAACTTGTTGAATCGCACATACAATTACTCACGATACTGGTTTGCAGAGGCATGCCAGGATCGGTGAGATTATTGAGGACGAGAAGTGAAAATGCATCATTCTACATAGACGTAAGTTCGCGAATCGAGACACCATCGTGATCCGCACCGTCTGTGCTTGGATCAACGGTGCAGGATATACGCCATTGACGAGAGTTGCTCTGGAAAGCTCAGCAATGTATCACGACATCGAACGACAACGACTCACGATCGGTTGTACCCATCAGGGGCTATATAATCGTTTACGACGGAAAGGGTGGCTTTAGGACCGATTGGGCCCGATGATGGATCCGAGTCCAAAACAGGCTGGCGGAATGACAAGGCATTACTAGATAATAGGAATAGTGAAAATGTAAAGATGGACGGGGACAACATGCCGGAGGGCGGTATGTAATGCTGCGTCTTTCGGAATTTGCTGGGCCTTCTTTTATATCTGAAGGTGACAGAAATGAACCATGTATGCCGAGGAACCATCGCTGTTCCGGAGGCAGGGCGAACTCAGCCTCACGTCTAACTGCTTCTCGCTTTGCGATTGAACTGCGGTGCTCATATAACGAGATTATATGTATGTGTATTGCGGAGCACGTCTCGCATATCTTGCGGTTGACGATAGTGGTAGACAAGTGTCACCAGAACGGGCGCATACAGTCGACATGAACTGCCTCTGGTCGCTAAAATGACAGATCAAAATGTGACGGAAGCAAGCAAGCATACGAACCGACGTCAATAACGCATCACGATGATGAAACACAAATTGTACGCTTCTGTTTTGCATTCAGGCGAGCAAAAATTGCAAACTTTAGCCTACCAGAAATGGATATGGTTTAGATTCAGGCCCCCAGTGGGGATTAGAAAGCCCCAGCCTTGCTGGCGTGTGAGATGCCCAATAAATTTAAAGGGCGGCCGCGGGGGAAAGTGATAAACTCTCGATGCTTATTCCGAGTATTTCGAATGTGTCGAGTGCATCGAGTGCGTTGGGTGTACTTATCGGTTACGACGTGCAGTATTTCCACGGCCACCTCGACCTCACATAAGCGTTAGCTAATAAGAACGTACAGAGTGGTCGTTGATAGTGTTGTTGGCGGAATGTCAGACTGTTGCCGACTCCCACGGAAGACCTGGCAGAACGCGTGTGGTTAGTGGAGAAGTGTGTAGAATACCTAGTAAGTAGTCACTAAGTAAAAGCTACAGTACAATGGTTCAACTATGTGCGATGTACGCTTACGTAACACGGTGGCTGTACTACCGCCTACCGTTTGTATACTGCAACACTCCCCCTCAAACGGAAGTGGGTCTGTAGTAATCAAATGAAAAGAAATAATCAAATGAATGCACCTGTATGCAGCATATGCAGAGGTTCCGGTATGAAAACGAATGTTGTCCGTATGAAAAATGTGTCCGATGCGTGTTCGTCCGAGCGGTGTCCAAATATGGGAAGTCGTGGCTCACGCAACGCTGTGTGCGCGCGGATTGACTTCGCTCATCTCTAGCTCCATCATACTCACATATCGCGCCTCGGCATCGCCTCTACACCTTATCCAACCCATATACAATGTGTCAGATGGATCCGATGTTCCCGTTTCGGCCTGGACGCGATCTTCCGATCTGGTAAGTGCTCCTGGCCCCATATCTCCACTTGGTGCGTTCGTTTCGTCGGCGCGCCCGTTTCTAACCCCTCTAGGACGTTCCTGGTCGCTGTGGTCGCCGCCACTATCGCTCTGGTGGTCCCAATAGACGTCAACGTCGCCTTTCGCCCCCTGCACCTCCTCCTGCCCTCCTGGACCGGTATCTCGACACGGCGCATTCGTTTCGTCGAAGCGCTGGTTCCTAACGCCTCTGGGGCATCTAGGGTACCTGTGGCAAGTGCCTGGCGCGGCCCTTTCGCCGCCCGGATCGTATGGCTTACTTTGGGTCCTCCTAGGTGAGTAGTCGTGCTGGGCGCGTTCTACCTGTTCGTGCACATGTCCTGACTCGTTCCGCAGGTTCTTCAGCACGTTCCAATTGTCCTCAACGCCTCTAGGTGGTCTCGACGTGTACGCTTCACCTCCCGAACTGGCTAGCTCACCTTGAGCCTCTGTCGGTGAGTCTTCTTCGTCCATGCACTCTAGCCATCCGCGTACTCGTTCCGACGTATTCCATGGCTTCCTAGGTCGATCCCTGGCGTCTTCATTGCCTGCCGACGGTCCTGACGCATCCGACGCGTCCGACTTATTGCTGGTGAGCTCGGCGTTGATGCTCGCACACCTAGCATACTCCCCCTCGAGCTCAACGCTCGGGGGCTCGTCTGGTGGCTCGGCCGGTACGTCTCCACTGTGTCGGTGATCCGTTGACTGACTCGATATGCATCCATTGGTGCTAGTGAGCTTGTCGTCGATGCTCAGATAACCACATCGCTCCCCCTCGAGCTCGACTCTCGGGGACTCATGGTGTGCCTTGCCTGGCACGTTCCTGGCATCGTCATTGCCCTTTGACGGTCTCGGCACATCTGCGCGATCACTGGTCGACTCAACGTCGCAGCTCGGACATCCGGTCCGCTCCCCCTCGAGCTCGACGCTTGAGGGTTCGACTTGCCACTGCGTGCATCTATCGGGTGGTTTCTGTGGTTCAGGTAAGTCCATTGGTGTGTTATCCAGTCGGTTCCATCGCTGACGAGTCTCCGTCATGTCTAGCGATATCCGCTGTGCGCTATCCTCTGCGCTACCACCAACGGTGCGCTTTTCGCCGTTGCCGCTGTCTCGCTGACCATGCTCGACATCTCCGACACCTTCCAGCACCTTCCCAGCACCCTCTCCGACTTCCGTCTCGCCGCTCGACATCTCCGTCACGGCCGTTCCGTCTGTCGGGTCCGGTAGTTGGTCCATCAGGTACGTCGTGTCCGTTGGACTTGTTGTCGCGTCTGTGTCGTCTCTTGACGATGTCGCTGCCTTGCTAACGTTTGCAGAGATTCTCGGCTCACTGGTACAGCATCCCAGCTCGTTCGACAACTTCGCCTCGCCCTCCATGTCGCCTGCCCCTTCCTCCATGCACGATGTGCGGTCGGGTGGCTCTGTGGGCTCGACTGGATGACGGTCGTCGTCACCCGTTGCGTCCTCAGTGTCTCTCGACAGGTTCGGCTCCCGCTCGACTTCCTGCCTCACCGGTCTCCTCCACTGGACCATTCGCGCGGGCTTTCAGCTGCCCTGCACATCCACCGGGGTCGTCGGCCATGTCGCTCGGGCTGTCGGCGACACCCTGCGACCATCTGTCGTCAGCGTCGTCGGTCGTCAACTGACCATCTCGCTCCCCCTCGAGCGACGCGCTGACCCTTTCTGGTACGTCTTCGTTTTTATCGCGAGCGCACTGACCCGCTGGTCGGCTATTTTCGTCGGCATCCGTGACCTCGTCTTGGTCCCTGCAGGTTTCTTCGGGCATAGCGCATGTGTGCACGACATCAGCGTCGTCACCATCGCTCTTGCTGTCCATGTCGATCCCAGCTCCCTGCCGGTTCGCGTCCTCAGCCATCTCGCCCTTTCCGTCTGCCATTTCGACCTTCTCGACGGTCTCGCCAACTACTTCATCAACCTCGTCGCCAGCTCGCATCTCGAGTGGCTTATCTGTGGTCTCAACCCATCCGCTGACGTTGCAAGTTTCGGTACTCGCCCGCTGCTCCGGCAGCTCGTCCTGTGGGCCGCGCGACTTCTCTGCTGGCACTGATGGCCCAGCGCTTGTCGCGATTAGGTTCATCGTGTCAGCGGTCTTGACGTTGACCTGCTGACCTGCTGTCTGGGGTTCCTGGGGCACGACTGACATGTGTCGGACCTCTGTGTCCCCACTGTCATCATCCTGACCCCTCCAACCCTCTTCGGCGATTTCGTCGGCTGTCCATAGGTCCTCCCAGTCGGGTCGGCACCTTGGACTTCCTTGACTCTTTCGCTGACTCCTCGACTTGTTTTCCTGACTTCTAAGAGTTCTCTCGACTGTTCGGCATTCGCGTGCCTTGTGACCTCGTTCGCCGCACTTCCGACATGTGCCATTGAACGGTCTTGGCGCTTGCGCAGCCACGCGCGGCGGTTCGTCGATACTCCATGTACCCAGTCCTAAGCTTTCTCGTAGCGTCTGTACTCTCGTCCTGTCGAATAGACCCTTCAGCTTCTCATATCTTTCATGTGCTGATTCGAGGTGGAGAATTTCGATGAAAATTATCAGGACCAATGAAAAGGCCTTAGGTTGCCCAGAAGGTTACTCACCAAAGCAATGAATAAACTCAAGATGGGGAGCATCCTACCAGTGGACGACTCTATTGGAAATGCAGGGTATCCCAATGGCACAGGGGAAAGAGGGAATAGGGCTTAGGTGGGAGACTCACCAAGCAGTAGAGCGGTTTGCTAACAGAGAGAGAGTAGAGCGAAGAAAGAGAGAATATTCCTGAGCTCGAAGATGGGGGACAAGAGTAAGTGTCTTGTTACTCTCCTGGGTCTATCCCCAGGGTTTATATAGCTACACAAGTGTTTGTACATGCTGTGGAGCTCTCTATGTATGGATATCTCATGGAAACATCAAGAAACCCATGGAATAAGTGATGTGGAGTGAGAAATGCTTAGAAAGCTGAAATGTGGCCAAAATGTGATTTAGTGGACACATAAACTCATGCCTCTTGTGGCCCAGTGCATATAAGACCAAACAAATGAGCCAAACTACCATAAGAAGGTGAAACTTCTGTAATAGGTCACTATGGCGTAATTTGTGAGTAATAAGGGAAGTATACTCAATACAAAGGGCTAGACTGTGTGTAACACATGTCAAAGACTCTTGTAGACACACGGTTACAGATATAAATGAATACCATGGTCTTACCACATCTTACTACAAGCGTAGTAGACTTTGTGTCATATCAAAGCCTAATAAGTTAGGACTTTAATTTCAACAGTTTCTGCAAGGATGATTATTGTATCTACCACCACTGAGGACATTGATCCTTAGAAGGGGGGTAATGTCATGACTCTTTCCACCTTACTCATACCTATGCTCACACGTGACTTCATTTGTCATCCATATCATGTGCTGACTCTTGTTCTTCGGCATTCCATGCCCTTCTACTCATTCTTCCCTTTTATGGTTCTCAGGCCTGCCCTATAGATAGTGCACGGACCATCAACTCATGTATATAAGGAGTCTGTTGAAATTAAAGTCCTAACTTATTAGGCTTTGATATGACACAAAGTCTACTATGCTTGTAGTAAGATGTGGTAAGACCATGGTATTCATTTATATCCATAACCATGTGTCTACAAGAGTCCTTGACATGTGTTACACACAGTCTAGCCCTTTGTATTGAGTACACTTCCCTTATTACTCACAAATTACGCCATAGTGACCTATTACAGAAGTTTCACCTTCTTATGGTAGTTTGGCTCATTTGT
>JBBPML010000529.1:0-14390 GCA_038090275.1 Austroboletus novae-zelandiae
GTCGTCAAGGCTGGCTCCCCAGCTTTGATAACTTGGAGTTTTCCTCTTACCCAAGTATCTCCTCATAAGAAGGCCCAAGCGGTCTATTTTCTATCATCTTCTTTATTGTTGTCTAGAGTCGTTTCACTTTGAGTCTCAGAGCTGTCCCCTCAGCTTTGAAGACTTGGAGATTTCCTCTTCTCGTCTTACCTTCCTCTATGGGTCGAAGTGGCCATTCGAGTTCATCTTTATTACGCTACGCTTTAGAGTGTTTCAGAAACTACCCAATTTCTGACAAAGAACTTCTTTCAGTCATGCATGTGTTAGAAATATGGAGACATTATCTAGAAAAAGCCAGATTCTAGTTTGAGATCTGAAACAATCATCAAAATCTCCAATGGTTCATGATTAGACAGGATCTTAACTGATGACAAGTGTGCTGGGTGCAATATCTATCTAGATTCAACTCTGTGTGGTGCCACAAGGCTGGTGCCACTATGGGGAAAGCCAACACCTTTTCCCACAGAGAAGATCATGTGGAAGATGTCAAAGACAATAACAAGCAGGTACTTTTTATACTGCTGGAGCAGATCAGGACCACAATCCTGGTCCAAGATGAAGGCAATAAGTTATATTCTTGCATCAAAGCAAAGACTCTTCTCCTTTGAGAGGCTGAGATTCAGAAGCTCTACAAACAGGGCTACACTGAACATGTGTGAGACCCTGTCCTGCTACTCCAAGACAAGGTCTTTATCCCAGCCAATGAAGATCTCCAAAGAGATGTGGTAACAAACTGCCATGATACTTCTTCTGCCGGACACCCCAGTCAGGAGAAAACAATAGAACTTGTGCAATGGCACTATATGTGACCCAGAATGGTCACTTATGTAAAAGAATACATCACCTGGTGTGGTGTATTCCAACACATTAAGACAGGTAACAAGCTGCCAGCCAGCAAGCTTGAATCCCTGGAGCTCTCCATAGCCCCTTGAATAGATGTTTCTGCGGATTTCCTCACAGGTCTCCCATTATCTAACGGCTCTGATTCAATTCTCATAATTATAGACTGATTCAGCAAAGAAGTCAAATTTATCCCCTGCACAAAGTCGGTAATGGCACTAGATACCACCCGACTATATCTAAACCGTGTGTAAACCAATCATGGGATCCCACATTCTATTGTATCTGACCATGGTCCACAGTTCACAACAAATGTGATGACCAAACTCTGTGAGCAACTCAGTATTAAATCTAAGCTATCCACAGCATCTCACCTGCAGATGGACAGGGAAACAGAATGTATGATTCAAGATCTCCAGCAGTATGTACAGACATTCTGTCATGAGAAGCAAATGGAATGGGCCAACTGGCTAGCCATCGCCCAATTCAGCTATAATTCTAAAAAGCAGGCTTTGACACAAAAAGCTCTCTTTGAGATCACACAGACCTACATATCACAAATGGAAATAGAGCCAGGTTCATCTAAGGCATCATCTACCAATACAATGGCCCTTAACATATCAAAAATCCTAGAGTCCACATAGACACAGCTCGAGAAGTCTCAAGATTGCATGAAGATTCAAGTGGACAAACACCATTCAGAAGCCCTGAAGTATAACATTGGAGACAAGGTACTCTTGGCAACAAACAACTTGTGCTTGATGCACGAATTATGTAAATTAAGAGAAAAGTGGGTAGGACCCTACTCCATCACATGATGCATGGGAAGAAATGCAATTGAACTGAAGCTACCCTGCACTATGCATATACACCTGGTGGTTAACATCTCATGGGTAAAACCTTATTTAACCTGCCTCAACAGTCAGCCAGTTTTCCACCCTGGCCCAGTCTTCATCATGAAAGAACTGAATGCTAAATATGAGGTGGATCATGTTGTAGACACTTGCTGAAAGAGCAAAAAGAAAGAATATCTTATCCACTGGTCTGAATACTCCAAAGAGGAGCGTACTTGGAAACCAGAATCTAATCTTAACAATGCAGCACAGACTATTGCCCACTTCCATGAACTAAATCCATGTGCCCTAGCATAAGGGGCCTTTGCTCAATTTGGTCTATTTAACCTCTATAAAGACAAAGATAGCATCTCTATCCCATTTGCCTAGGTGTTCAACCCATAGAAGGATAGTGGTGTTATGATTAGATATTTCCTTTTATCTTTCTCTCCCTCATGCTGGTTCAAACTCTCAACCAGCCATTTATGGTATTTTATTCCCACACCAAGGTGGATGAGACTTGTCCTCAAACTCATCTCAAACTTATCATAAGACTGCTTATGTCTGCAGTCTAGATGCCAGCATCTGCCACATCTCATGCCCTAAGAGCTAGACTCTTATCTTTCTATCTATTTAAACCCCCAAGTCTCTGAGCTGCACCCCAGCTTTGAAGACTTGGAAGTTTCCTCTCCTCATCTTACATTCCTCTACGGGTCAACATGACTATTCACCTACTTCTTTATTATGCCACACTTTAAAGTGTTTCATCCCTCACTGCCCCTCAGGCAGACAAATACTACCACACCACCATCTTTGATGAATCCACTGGCTCCCCCAGTAACAGACTCCTTATTGAGCAGCTTGGTGGGACCAGGACAGTCTGCAATCCCCCTCTTGTTGGAACAAATGAACCAATCCTTGGAGGAATTGTGATGACAGAGCAGAGAGTCAGAAGGGAGGTATTACAGGTTGCAGAAGACATGGCTGTCACTGCTATCTTCCAAGCTATTCAAGAAGAGAACCCTCAAGATATCTTGGAACATGATGAAAGCCCTCCTCCCCAAACTCCCCAGCTCTCCATAAGAAAGCGAAGAAAACATGACAAGTTATCTTTGAAATTGACTCCTCTTTTTCTTTGAGACTGCAAAGGCCAGTTTCAGTCCCCCACTCAAGACTCCCTCATTCCTTCACCCCCATCCCAAATGCAACTCCAGACTGGCATGTTATGAATGTGGAGCCTGGACCCATCTCCAGCCTAACTGCCCTGCTTATAGGTGTTCTTTCTGCTCTAACTTTACCCCAGGTTATATTCAAAGAGATTGTCCTGGCAACAGATGTTCCTCCTGTGGAGACTCAAGCCATCTGTCTGCTGATTGCCACCACTCCAACAAGAACAATGATGACAATGTCATCTACAATGACGGAGACTCTGCAAATGGGGATTTTATATGATGAAGAGGAACTTCATCCTAGAGATGGAGGTAATGTTACAAGTATCCTGGCAAATGCTTGCTACAGTGGCCTACTGGAGGAATGCCTCAGGGTCTTGTTTCCCAAAGACTATGAACCCCTGTACAATGACTTGTTTTTCTCTCTCCCCTCTGATATGAACTTGTCCCTTCTGAGCAATTCCTCTTATGGACTGTTTTTATTTGATGCCTCCTATCTAGACTTCTAAACTGCATTTGTATGGTTATTTCCATTTCACTTATTTCATATTCCCCTTTCATAATGGACCTTATCACCTTTTTTGATCCACCATCCAGATCTAGTATTCCCTCTTATATCCCAATTATGCTTACATCACAGGCCATTGTATTATCTCATGAACTGCTCCTAGTAGTACTTTTGCATCTGCTACTGTACTACTTAAATACCTGCCTTATGTGGCCATTTGTACTCAGCTAAATCTGCACAATTATATACAGTGTTTGATCTCACTCCAGTGTGATGGTTCCACTGAGACTCTACAAGGATTTCTACAGGACTTCATGTCACCTTCAAGGACACTCTGAGAGATCAGATGTTGCATACATGTAACAAGGGTGGGACTTCAGGTATGATTGTTCTCACAGTGGTTAGAGACAAGCAGAGCTTATAATCTTTTGAGGTATGACTAATCAAAGGAGGGACTAATAGGTAGTTAGCTATGTAGGTATGATAAAAGGGAAGGACATCTCACCTCAGGCTTCTGACAATGAAGACTGAGGTGCAATCATAAACAACACGACATTACTGTATATATGACTGTGTTATGTAAGTCATCAATGTTGGAAAGGATAAATGAGTGGTGACAGAGAACAAGTAACGAAAGGAGCCACAGAAGATGGCAATACTAGAAGTAAGAAGGTGGTGAGTCCCTACACTAATGTAGTTCATAACAACAATACACAGTATTTGGTTTCACTCCAGTGTGACAGTTTCACTGAGACTCTCCCCAGATTTCTACAGGACTTTGTGTCATCTTCAAAAACACTCTGAAAGATCAGATGTTGTGCATGTGTAACACAATCCTTCATAAATGTAAGAATGGATTGAAATGCAGTGTTGTAGTGCCAAGAGGTACTTCACAAGGAACTCATTATGATTGGGGTGGCAGTTTGCAAAGTGCTTAAGACCACTATTTTCAGTATACTGATCCAAAGGGTCCATCCTAGCTCCCAGGAACCTGGTCCATCAGTAAATTATATAATTTCTTTTTCACACTTTCCGACTTATTTGTGTTCTTCTCAACTGATAAAAACATGTCAAGGATATTAAGTACACAATTAAGCAAATGTGGCCATGATCGATGTTAGCCACAACCACCATGATGAAGCTGAATAGTATGCCAATTCCATTAGCAAACCACAGTGATGCCATCTGATGTAGCCACAACATGTGCCCAACATATGTTCATTTTATTTCTATGTATATGACTATTTTCACACTGATGGAGCCACAGCCTTGACAAAGGAACCAATGACCACCTACAATTTGTCAATGCCATTAGCAAACAAACAGCAACAATGCAACACAGGTGTAATGCTTACCCAATGGCATTATAGTGCATTCATTTTATTTTCTGTTAATCCTATATGACTATTTTAATGTGAGGTAGCCACGACCCCAATGATGGAGCCATGACATGGAAAGTGTGCCAATGACAATGCAGTCTGACGCAGCCACAACATGTACTACCTAATGGTATATTCATTCTATTTCCATTATTACTCTGTGACTATTTACATATGACAGAGCCAGACCTCGATGATGGAGCCATAACCACAGATAGTGTGTAGCAGTGCTATCGCCACAACCACAGCAATGCAGCCACAGTGATGGATGGATGTCAACACTGTCAGCATACCAATTAATGATAACACAACTCTGACAAGTGAACGGCAGCATTGGCCACGATCACAACACAAATGGCATGTCAATGCCATTGTTGCCTATGCATGACAGTACACTTGTTTTTATTTTTTTTATTCTTATTGCTATCAACATTGCAGCAATGGTGATATCAGCCACAGCCATGACATAGTGGCAACTTTGACATCATCCATGATTATGATGATGGAACTACAGCCACAACCTTGGACAGCGTGTTAACACTGTTGTCACCTATGTTTCCAATGATATGTTTGTTTTAGTATTTTATATTGTTTTTGCTACAGTATCTACGTTTTAGCCAGTGGTGTTGGCCATGACTGTGTCACAGCCACAACTCAATGTTGCAGCCACAGTTATGTCAGTCACAACCACAACAATGGAAGTGTGGTCACAGACAGTGCATCAATGCCACCATAGTCACGACACAGCCATGAACCTGACATTGAAGCTGTGGCGACATCAGCAATGGAGCTATGACCACAGAGGGCATGTCAATGCCATTAATAAACAATGGCAACACAATCCAATATAGCCACAGCAACACAACCATGGTGACAAACTTGTGATGTGTCTCACCCATTTATTGCACTTGATACAATTTCTTGATTCACACTTTAGCTGTACTTTTTGTTAACTTGTCATATACCACAATGCATTTTTATTGACAGAAAAGCCAAAAAAAAAGCCAAAAAAAAGTCAGATTTAAGAAGGAGGATTGCCTTGTCATGCTTATTTTATGTTGTGCTTGTTTTGCACTTATCCAAGCATATAAGCATGAATAAGTCTGAAAAAGGTGTTGGCACATGCCGAATACACACCGGTATTCCAACTCATAGCATACTTAAGCTGGTTTGTTTTACCACCCGCTTCTTTCCTTGTCCTTCATGTTCGAGGTCAGAGTGGGTAAGTTACTTGATACTTCTATTGTCACATCATAACTCACATTGTATCTAGTTGACACTCTGTCTAGGTACATAATATACCTGTTCTTCATGTTCGAGGTCAGAGCGGTTGACACTCTGTCTAGTTTTATCAGGTTATGAGCCCCACAGGCATATAATCCACTGCCCACAACCACTGGACAGACATTACCTCAACTGCCAACTTTGATACTTTGCTTTTGAACATCCCACTTCACCAGGAGGCCAAGGACATTGATCAATCTTCCTTTTTGAGCACACTCTGTCCCCAGTGCTATATAAGCTGGTCATGCATGTGCTGATTCTGTGCCCACATCCTTTCTCTCCTTACTTATCACCTCGACTTTGCACTCACCTTTCATGGCTCCTCGTTTGATGTATACTCAAAGCCACACTGGCCCTTTCCCAGCTGATGGATCTCCGGCTTTGCCACTGCCTAAGGCCCATTTGTCTTTTGCACCCATGGCCCCTCCTCCATCAACTTTGTCACACTTACCACCTTCTGTGTCTTTGCCCAGTGTCATGCCCCTTTTGGGATCTGTGTCCAGCTCCTCTTCCAATGTTGTACTCTCCATCACAGACCTCAATATGTTACTCCATCGCAAGTCAACCATCCTGAAGATTATCTTCAGTATGTCCAATACATGTAAAATCAAAAACAAACTTGATCGTGAATGCAACAACTGGCTAATGTGGAGTGAGGAAGTCAATAACCTCATCATGATGCATCATGCAGGCACATACATTGATGGTACCTCCACCTCACCCGACCCCATCACTGACAGCTCTGGGGTGACTATATGGACAGCAAACCACCTTGCTGTTGTCACAGCCATACATGATTGTTGCAGTGCTGAGTACCAGATCCTCCTCCGTGGTATCCAGGACACTCATGTGGCCTGGACTAAGCTCCGCTCTCATCATGAGAATGTCAGTCCCATCACTCAGATTCACCTTATCCAGAAGCTCCTCAATATTTGCTATTGCCACTCTGATCATCTTGCTACCACCAGCATGTCTATCGCCAATGACGTTCGCTGCATATATTCCATGGGCATCCCATCTGAGGATACCTTTACCCTTATCATGATGATGAATGCTATGTCTGATGAATTCTTGCCTGTTCGTGATCACATTGCCAACTGCATCATGCAGAGCGCATTACAGGCACCCTTTTCTCCTGAGCTAGCCCGGGCCCGCCTTGACACTGAACAACAACTCATTGATGCCACAAAGTCATCTTCTCCCTTGGCTCTTGCTGCTTCATCCAAGACATTCCCCCCTCAGCCTGGTACCCCTAAAACTTGCTCTGTTTGTACTGCGCCTGGTCACTGCCAGTGCTGCTCGAACTGCCGTGGCATTGGACATCTTGTCTCTGATTGCTACCAGCCTGGTGGCCCACGTGCTGGCCAGCGTGAACAGGTTATGGCAGAGAGAGCCACTCATCATTCCAAATCCTCTGTACCTGGTGGCACCTCTTCCTCCCCTGCCTCCAAGCCTGGCACTGTGTGCTATGATGCTCATGGGCATGCCTTCTTTGTGGACCCGGGCACCAATGAGGCATTTCTTCTACAGGAGTTGCCTGCGGCTCCCACTCTTTCCTCCTCTCTGTCTGTCGAATTCACTGGCCTGGCAAGTACCCAAATCACTCCTGTGTTTCTCAATACCATTTCCTCTGCTGATGCCAATGAGTATGATGCCCTTTTCCTTTCTCTCAAGCCTCCTTCTACCTCTGTTGATTGGTGGACCCACATGCAGCTGGTTGACTTTGCTGGCTTAACTTATCACTCTCCTTCTCAGTGCTGCCCCACTGTTGTCGACCCAGCTGTCGCCCCCTTTTTCCTGAACAGTGGTGCTTCCATCCATATCAGCAATGTTGAGTCAGACTTCTTCCACCTTAAACCTATTCCCCCTCGCTCTATCAATGGCATTGGCAGTTCTTCCATCCAGGCTGTGAGCATTGGCACTATCTGTCTTGTTGTTGCCAAAGGCACCCATGTCACCCTTGACCATGTTCTTTTCATCCCATCTGCCACTGTCTGTCTCATTTCTGTCTCTGCCCTCTGCTCTGGTTTGTGCTGTTCTGTCAATTTTGATGCCTCTTCCTGTTGGGTCTCTTCCTGTTCCAGTTCCCACATTCTGCATGGCTCTTTGACACCCTGTAATCTCTATGCCCTCTCTGGTGGCCTGCTCACTGCCGATCATGCATACTTTTCTTCCCCTACCCCTACCATCTGCACTTGGCATGGCTGCCTTGGCCACGCTAACTTCCGTGCAGTTGCTGAGTTGGCCCGTCGAGGGTTGGCCACAGGTATGCACCTTGATTCCACCTCTCAGATTCCTGCTTGCAATCATTGCATCCTTGGCAAACAGATGTGCTCACCTGTTCCAAAGTCTCACCCTGAAGGTTGCTGTGCTGCCCAGCATTTGAGTATTATTCATGTAGACCTAAATGAACACCCTGACAATGTTTCTTGTTCTGGCAATCACTACATTCTCAACATCATCGATGATTTTTCATTCTTTTGTTGGTTTATCCCCCTTGCATCCAAGTCTGATGCTTTCCCTGCCCTACAATCCTGAAAGCGTGCCTGCCACACTGAAACAGGCCTCTCGGTTGGCATCTTTTGCTGTGATAATGGTGAGCTTAAAAGTTCCACCATGCGTGATTGGCTTGACTCCTGTGGTTCCTTGCTCCAATTTACTGCCCCTCACACCTCTGCCCACAATGGCAGAGTGGAGCATCTTCACCATACTCTGATGGGTAAGGTGCATGCCATGCAGTCTGCCTGCAACTTACCCCCCTCCCGATGGGATGAGTTTGTTGTCACGGCTTGCTATTTGACTAATCGCACCCCCATCCACTCACAACAGAATCACACTCCCTATGAGCATTGATTTGGCCACATCCCTGACCTCTCCCACCTTTGTGAGATTGGTTGCTGTGCTTTCGTGCTTGTTCAAAACCGTCACAACCTGAAAGTCTTTGACCACTCTGTCAAATGTGTCCTTGTCAGCTATTCTCTGGATTTGAAGGCTTACCACTGCCTTCATTGGGCTTCTGGCAAGGTTGTCACATCTTTCCATGTGTCTTTCATTGAATCCCACCAGTCTCCCTCATCTCCCTCCAGCCCTGCTCCTCTTGTCACCCCAACTCCAATTTCCCTTTCCCCAACCCCCCCACCTTTGCCCCCTCCTGTTCCTCCTTTGGTCCCCACCACACCTCGCCGATCCTCCCACATTCCTTCCCCCTCTGAGAAATGCTGTGCTGCTGACAGTCGCCCCTTTTTCTCTCGGGTTCAACAGGCTGTGGTGGCTGCCTTGGCTGATGTCTCCCCTGCTTCCCCTTTGCCACCTCCACCCCCTCCTGACCCTGCTCCTCAGGACCCTCCTTTTATCTACTTTTTGGGTGATGACCATCCTGATGACAAGCTCTTTGAGGACTCTGCCTTTCTCAGTGCCTTCCCCCCCACTCCTGATACCTCAGACTGGCCAGCTGACCCTGAGTCTTATGCTGAGGCCATGGCTTCCCCTCATGCCATGAAATGGTGTGTCGCCCTTGCTGACAAATTTGATAGCCTCCGAAAGCTCAGTGTGTATGCTCTCATCCCTCAGTCAGACGTTCCCTCTGGCTGGCGTGTTATGAAAGGCAAGCCTATCTTCAAACTCAAACGTGATGAACACAGCACTCCACTCTGTTTCAAAGCTCGCTATGTCTGTCAAGGGTTTTCCACTATCTATGGACAGGATTATACCAAAACAATGTCACCCACTGCTCAGCTGGAATCCTTCCATGTCCTGGCCCATCTTGGTGCTGTGCTCAATTGAGAGATTGAGCAGCTTGATATCAAGACTGCCTTCCTCAATGGTGATCTTTCCCCCAACGAATCTTGTTACATGGAGCAGCCAGAAGGTTTCTTGGAACCTGGTAAGGAGGATTGGATCTGGAAACTTAACAAGGGCCTCTATGATATGAAGCAAGGGGGCCATGTCTGGAACAAGATGCTCAACATGCAAATGATTATCTGGGAGTTATCACTGGACACTCAATGGCATCATTATCCTTGCCATTCATGTCAATGATTTCTTCATGCTTGGCAACTCCCCCCATGTGCTGTCTACTTTCAAGGACCAACTCTGAACACATTGGGAATTCAGTGATCAAGGCACCACTCGCTTCTGTGTTGGCATCGCCATTGATTGTGATTGCACTACCCACACAATTTCCCTCTCTCAATCTGCCCTTATTGACTGTATCACCTCCCAGTTCAGTCTTACAGATGCCCACCCTGTCTCTATTCCCATGGATCCTGGTCTCTGCCTTACTTGCCCTTCTTGCCCCCCTTCTTCTGTTGACCATGACTTCATGTCCTGGACACCCTACAAAAACCTCGTCAGCTCCCTCATGTACCTCACTGTGGGCACTCGCCCGGACATTGCCTTTGCCATTGGCCAACTCTGCCGCTTCTTCAATTCCTTTTCCTCTGCACACTGGGAGGCTGCCAAACAGATTGTCTGCTGCCTCAAGGGTACATGCGATCTGTGCCTTGTCCTCGGTGGTGACCACATCTCTCGTCTCCATGGCTACACAGACAGTGACCTCACGGCTTGCCTTGACTCCCATTGCTCTGTCAGCAGTTACTGCTTTTCCCTCAGTTCTGGGATCATCACTTGGCGCTCTCACCAACAGTGCATTGTCACACTTTCGACCTGTGAGGCAGAATATGTCACCATGTCCAAAGCTTCCCAGGAACTTGTCTGGCTCCATTATTTGCTTGCTGGCATTGGATTTCGCCTATCCACTGCTACTCCCTCCTTTGTGATAACAACAGCAGCATTGCTCTCTCTGAGGACCCCTCTTTTCATGCTCACGTAAAGCACATCGATCTCCGGTACCATTCCATCCGCAAATGGGTCACCTTTGGTCAACTCAAACTTCACTGTGTTGCCTCCCATGACAATTTGGCTGATATCTTTACCAAAGCTCTCCCTTGCAGTCCCTTCACCCTATGCCACACCAATATGGGTCTTCAGTGATTCTGCCGTGTGGGGGAGTCATCTGGGTTTTTTTCCATCTGTTTTGTTTCCTCTTTCCCTCTTACTCTCTTTATCATTACATTACACTTTTCCCTCATTTTTACCTGCTCAACTCATTGAGGGGGAGTGTTGGCGCATGCAAAATATGCGCCGGTATTCCAACTCATAGTGTACTTAAGCTGGTTCGTTTTACTGCCTGCTTCTTTCCTCGTCCTTCATGTCCATGGTCAGAGCAGGTAAGTTACTTGATACTTCTATTGTTGCATCATAACTCACATTGTACCTAGTTGATACTCTGTCTAGTTTTATCAAAAGGAATATGACAATTTGCTGATGTCTCAGGTGCATCTCCACAAAGCATGAGGGAAAATATCAAAGTGGTAGTCAGCTTCAACAAAGCCCTCTGGGAGTGTACAAATTATCTGCTAGAGACAACAGTTCCAGATGTTAGATACTCCTGCAGAAACCATGTAACAATGGTGCTTTAATCAGTCAGGCCAATTTTGACGCACAAAAGCATGCCTTGACACTGTAGTGAGCAAGTTCAATACCAGTGGTAACAAGACTATCAAGAACATCCAATGTGAAACAAAGCAAATGGGGTATCAGGACCAATGAAAGGCCTTAGGTTGCCCAGAAGGTTACTCACCAAAGCAATGAATAAACTCAAGATGGGGAGCGTTCTACCAGTGGACGACTTCTTATATACATGAGCTGATGGTCCATGCACTATCTATAGGGCAGGCCCCAGGACCATAAAAGGGAAGAATGAGTAGAAGGGCATGGAATGCCAAAGAACAAGAGTCAGCACGTGATATGGATGATAAATGAAATCACGTGTGAGCATAGGTATGAGTAAGGTGAAAAGAGTCATGACATTACCCCCCTTCTAAAGATCGATGTCCTCAGCAGTGGTAGACACAGTAGTCGTCCCTACAGAAACAAGAGTGAAGTTGTGAATGAAGCACCTCTTTGCGTGAAGGTGGAGGAGGCACTGAAGGCAGAGAGGAAGGAATTTAGAAGAGAGCATCGTTGAGACATTTGAAAGACTTCCTGAACTTGAGAAACTCGGAGTCCATGAAGATAAGAGTGATGCCGGAACAGGGGGAGCAGGTACAAAGTTCGTCATGGGGGAGGTCAATCTTACGCAAGCCTGGTGTGAGGGGAGTGGGTTCAACTTGACGAATTTTCATTGTCCTCATGGGTCGCACGGCTGCGGAATGCTTCCTATGGAATGCTTTGACAGTGTCTTGCACATGAATCAACTCTGAGGCTTTAATCCATTTGTCCTCCTCAGATGGAAAACCCTTCCAGTGGATCAAGTATTCTATGGATCCCTGACGTTCACGGGAATCGAGGATAGACTCAACTTCTTGTTCAGGCTTGTCATCAACGAGGTCTGGAGGTGGAGGAGGTGGCGTTGCGTGTGAGGGGAACTTGCCAGAGTGATACGGGTGGAGTAGAGACTCGTGGAAGACCAGATGGATGGAACACCATCCATGGGGGAGCTGGAGTTTATATGAGGCAATACCGACTTTAGAGAGCACCTTGAAGGGACCGTAATGTTTGTGGTCTAGCTTCTTCATGGGGCGGTCGGTGCGGATATGTGAGGCTTCAAGTAGTACTAAATCTCCAGGTTTATAG
The DNA here is from genome assembly GCA_038090275.1 of Austroboletus novae-zelandiae. NCBI lineage: Eukaryota > Fungi > Basidiomycota > Agaricomycetes > Boletales > Boletaceae > Austroboletus > Austroboletus novae-zelandiae. The sequence continues at coordinate 12,689 of JBBPML010000529.1, forward strand.
TCTTTGACGGGGCACACAGAGCAGTCATAGAATTTTTTCATGTTGTCATTGGCAAGGGCCAGCACTTCTTGTGACTGTTTAAGAAGGGCAGTGTTGGCGGTGAAGTCAGTGGCTGTCTCATTGCAGATGGTTCAGTGAGAATGTCTGATGACATGGGGTTCATGTCCATAGTTGAGCATGAAGGGGGATTGACGAGTGGTGATATGAGAAGTGTTGTTATGGGTGAACTCAGTGATAGCGAGCCAGTCGGTCCAGTCCGTTTGACGATGGTTGACATAGATGCATAGGTATTGTTCAACCCATGTGTTGTAGCATTCGGTATGACCATCAGTCTGGGGGTGAAAGGCGGTGGAGGGATTGGGTTCGATCACAAGTAGTTTATAGAGTTCAGTCATGAAAGACGATATGAACTGAGTTCCTCAGTCAGAGATGACTTTCTTTGGAAGTCCATGCAATTTGAAGATTTCATCTCGAAGGATGGTTGTGATTCCTTTAGACATGATGGTTTGGTTTACAGCAAAGAGTCAGATCATTTTGGTGAAATGATCGATGATGACGAGGATGGAGTCTTTGCCTTTGGATTCGGGGAGAGGTGCGATGAGATCCAACAAGATGTGTTCCCATGGTAATGAGGAAATAGCATTGGGGTTGAGAGGTATGTGATGCGGCTGGGTGAGGGCCTTGGATTTTTGACAAGCATCGCATCCTCTGATAAACCTCTTGATATCCTTGGCAGACGTGGGCCAGTAAAACCGTTCCTGAATCTTGTGAGTGGTTGCATGGATCCCAGGGTGTCCTGCTATTCTGTGGGAGTGGTAGAAGGATAAAATGTCGTCATGAAGGGCATCTGACTTGGGTACGTATAAAGTGTCTTTAAAGTATAATAAATTATTGCAAATGGTGAAGTGTGGGTCTTTCTGAGCAAGTGCCCGATCAACTTTTGAATCATAAATGTGTTGGAGAGAGGAAATACGATTGTCGAAGGAAACTGACATTGGGGTATCTTGTTCGGCTACATGCATTGCCATTAGCATGCGCATATCGATAGTGTCTGTAGGTAGAGAAGAGACTGAAGAAAGAGGAATGTCTATGCTTTCATAAGAAGAAAGTTCGTTAGTAAAGAGAGAAAATATGGACATCGCAGCATTCTCCACAGCCTGTAACAGTAGAAAAGAGGTAAAAAAATGTGGAGGAAAAACAGTGACCCCCTTGTTATCATTACTCACTCCCTCTTCAAAGTCTGACCTCCAGGACAGAGGATCTGCAGGGTTCATTTTGCCAGAGCAATGAACAATGGAGTAGTGGAACTCCTGCATGATTTGATTCCATCTGGCCTGGCAGCGAGAAAGGTCTTGGGGGATCATATAATAGGTGAGATTCTGATGATCAGTTAGAATCTCGAAGGGTGAAACACTCTTAAACAACGATAGAGATGATGATAGAAAATAGACCGCTTGGGCCTTCTTATGAGGAGATACTTGGGTAAGAGGAAAACTCCAAGTTATCAAAGCTGGGGAACCAGCCTTGACGACCCAGGGGTTTATATACTATTCTAGTGTATGTACATGTTTGGTGTATTACTATAAAGAGACATCGTACCATGATAAGGAGAAAATACATGATTGGTCTAAGAAGTAAAGAAGCATAAGCATGAGGCCACCATGAGGTGTGGCAGAATGGAAGAGAAGCATATGAAACATAG
>JBBPML010000530.1:0-14333 GCA_038090275.1 Austroboletus novae-zelandiae
TCTGTAGAGTATGCAACACGGCTCTCCTTGATACTTGTATTATGTAATCAGTCAGACGATCTCAGAGGATGGAGGATGGGATAGATTGACCGTTCCGAATCAGATGTGAGGATATTTGCAATGGAACCCCGAGCTCCGAGCGACTGTCAGAAATATATCCAGGTCTGTATGGCAAAGTTCAGTTACCACCATGTAACATAGATATGATACATTCTGTATGATATGATCGGGATCAGTAGTCGCCTCGCATTCAAGGTTAATAGTTTATTCGAAAGCACCTTCAATAATCCATTGGAGGGCTCTCTACCCTAATGGCAAGAATTCGCTGCACCTCCGTCGAATCGGCTCGGTGACTTCACGTAGACGATCGACTTCTGCATGCACTACACTACCTTCGTGAGTGGCTCCTTGTAGTACTGTGGTGTCGTTTTGAGCCACCCTGTAGATCGCTTTCCCGCTGGAAGTACAAGTCAACTAGCTTTCAGCGTGAATCGTCCTTGCACAAAGACATGACACCAATTATGCCGTCCAGCTTTGAGCGACCCAAGATGTTTGGGAGTGGAATACGTTCTCGGCCTATGATATGTGCGGAGCCGGTCATTACATTTAATTTCGCATGCGCAACCAACCGACTGAACATCTGGTCTGCTGCGTTTTACCAACTATCGAGAGTGGGTACGTGTGATGATTATTAACTTTACCTGCAGACGGAACGTCATCAGCATGCGTCCGTATTCTCACTCGGCACGGTGACTCCGAGTCTGGCTGTCTAGGGAAGACCTTCGTTCTCTTGTGGCGAGGAAAGAGTCTATTTGGATGTGCCTTGAGAGAAAGATTCCAGAAGAGAGAGTGCCGCAAGATAAGCCAGACAAGTTTCTTGGAGGAACGAAATGCAGAGGAAGTTATTAAACAAAAGGTGCGTCACGGTGCGCTGTTGCTTATGTAAATCATTGAAATGCTTGTCAATGCCATGTCCCAACCTCCTTCGTCTTTCTGTATCCTTGCACCAAATTTTAAAAGAAGCGTATTCGTTCCATCGTTCAACTTTTTGCAGACCACTACTCAATATTTGCAACTTTTTTTTCAGATCGACCAACTGTCTCAAGTTTCACCCTTGCAAAAAAAGGGACGTCCGGGCTGTGTCGTATTGATCGACAGGCTTGATTTTAGCCCGTCTTTAAACGGCACTGTCTCCGAATGTCCTACTTCGAGTGCAGCTCGTAGGCGTCATCGCACGGCCGCATACGATCCGCGAACAGCAGAGCAGTGGTGTCTGTGCGTCTTATCAGACGGGCGGTCGTATGCGCTGGGCGAGTTCAAGGACACGACATGTGGGCAAACTGTGAGTTGGGGTGTTCCGACTGTGTGTGCGAAGGGGAGGCTCTCGGGCCATACGAGTCTGTTTGCTGCGCCCACCAGTCGACCCTCTCGAAAGACTGTTTGGTCCGTGCCATGCCTGATCTCAGGGCAGCATGCGCATGGACAAATCGGGAGACGGAACGGGCGCGGTTTCGAGCCTGCGAAAACTCACATCAGGAGCGGGTGGGGAGGTCCAGCCTTTTTTTCGTCCCCATGCAGCACCATCCGGAAACGAGTCCGGATGGATCCTGTCCTTTTTTTGTGAGAGAGCCGCGTCAGTGACCTAAAAGAGGGTGTGATCCCCACACTCATCAGCATTTTTTTCGTCCCCATGCAGCACCGATCCGGAAACGAGTCCGGATGGATCATGCCCCCCGAGGGCATCTGATGAGCAACACAGCCGTGGCGAGCACGGCGGACATGCAACGATACCCCTGTAGTGTTCGGGCACGTCATTCGACCGTGGTCGTTGTGTTGGCATTGGCCAGGGTGAAGAACCCGTCGAGCACTTGTTTTTGTACCTGTGCTTTGCAGGCGTCGTAAGTGATGGCACCTCGTATCCTCCTGGCGTCCTTATTGCAGGTGTATGCAAATTTTCATCTAGAGCCAAGTACATATGTACGAAACGGAAATACTACTGGCTTGCAGTCAAGGCTGTCATGTCCGCCTCCAGATCCGAGCAACACAGGCGTCGAGTCGTGTTCGTAGAAGTTGTTGAGACCAAGCATTCGAGAACATAGTAAATTTGAAGGAATCGCCTCCAAAGCAAGGACTCGGCACCGAAACACACGCCGAGGGCGACCACAACATAGGACAGAACCATCTACAAACACAAAAAGTATCGTCGTATTGTATAAGTCCATGGACCCGCATGTATCATTGTCTGCCAAAACAAGGACAGGAAGGAGAAAAATGAATGTGTCGCGTGCAACGCTCCGCGTTTGAACATCCACGTTATGTGACAGTGACAAAAGGGACGAAAAATAAATACGAGGCGCGCGTATGTGCGGTTACAACAAAGAGAGACCGGCGAAAGACGGTTACAAGAACCGATTGTTCAAGGGGTCCACGCCCTTGGCCAATCGCAACATGACCACGTTGGACGACATGCTAGAAAACTAGGGCACGCGTGAGCACGACGGAAAACGTAACGTTAGACGGGGTACGTACGCCGTTACCAACAAACACCTCTGCACGCTCGGCGATGGCCATATCAACTGCCATCGACACGTGCTGCTGCTCCGCATCCAGCTGCATGTCGGCCGTGCTGACCACATCTGCCCACCCGTCCCGTTCGAGCGCATCCTTGAACTCACCTAGCGCCCATGACCAGTCATTTGAGAGGATGTACACGCGCCGTAGAGTGGGTGTGGGGTGCTCTTCTCGGACGGCACGTAGGCGTGCGACGAGCTGCGTCGTCGTAGGGAAACAGTGTTCAAGATAATAGGCCTCCTTGGCGTCAGTATCGTTAGCAAACGGATTAGGATTGAATCTATCGATTAAAGCGGGGTGTTGGTTGATGCCCATGTATAGGGCGTCCCATTTGGCGAGGTTGGGACAGTGGCGGACATAGTCGCCCCGACGGAGATGGATTGCAACGAGGCCGTCTAGGGTGGGTTTCTGGTCCAAAATATCTTTGGCAGCGCGAGGTTGGAGGAGGGCAAAGTTGCGTGTGACGGCGGACTGGACGAGAGGGGACCAAGTAAAGTCGCGAAGGATGGGAGAGGTGGCGAGTGACTCGAGCAAGGACAGTATCCGCGGACCGCCAAAGAGGCTGAGTAGGGAGTGAGTCGTGCACGGTGTACAAGGGAAAAGGCTTACAATCGATCAAACAAGCCACCGACGGTCGAGTCGATCTCGATGCACTGAGCTCCGAGGTGAATGACGTGTCTCCGCCACCAGTCGATCAAATCAGCACCGTCTGCTGTGATGGGGGCGTTTTCAGAGCTAAGGACGTATGGGGCGGTGTCTGTAGAGCAGAGGCGCTCGTAAAATTCGGCGCTAACGGCAAGAGGCGCGCGAGAAGCGTTGGTCATGGGACCCCCTGCAGTAGGACCAGATATGATTGCGTTTAAGGGAATCCGCGTCGGGCGGAGGGCAAACCCATATATCGTCCACGGAAGGGGAACGTGCGACCATGTGTAGTCCTCGAAGACGAATGAAACATTGGAAACGTAGGAGAGATAGGACATCAATAACCTATTGCTTTGGTGTCAGAATAGGGTAAAAGGGCTGTGTATGTACATACGCTTCCTGGAGGACATTGTTCAGACCGTGGCCCCACAAGTGGCCGGGGAATCTGAGATAGCGGGGAGAATGGTCGCCATGGGGAGCGTGTTGTGGAAGACGGCGCTCAAAAGCGCGAATGTCGGAGTAGGACGGGGGTATGCCCTGGCAAAGGATGGCGAATAGGAGGATAGCGGGGACACACGCGAGAAAAATGAGGAGACGACGGAGGGTACAGAGGTGGATAACGCGACACCTGCGGCGCTTCTGGGATGGCCACGCGCGGGTGGGCTGAGGGTCGGTGGGGAGGACTGCGTACTCTTGGCGGGGTTTTCTGGAGATGATATCAAAGGCCCAACCGACGACGTTCGTCGCCATTGTCGGTCAGCGAAGACGACCTCGGCGACGAGGAAGTTGGGTGGAGGGGGACAAGGAGAAGGACAAGGAGAAGGGTGTGTACCTGCACGCGCCAAGCTCATCAAGGTAATGTAATGTAATATGTCGAGGACACGGCCAAACTTGGCGGGTTGTATGTAAGTGCGTCACAGCCAAGCGAGACGTTCATCTTGAATGTCATCCCGCGCATGTCCGACTCGTCCTCGCCCGCACAGTCGTCCCAGAGCCCAGCCGAGGCCACCACCACTCCTAGCCCCACAACATCATCGGCAAGTTCGCAGACGACTCCGGTGACCACCGACTCGTCCACACCCACCACCACCACACAGAGCTCGACTCCGACTCCGACATCCACAACTACTACGTCCACTTCGACGAGGTAACGCTCTGCATCTCCGTCGCATACCGGACCTGACACGGCTCCAGTTCGTCCAGCAGCAGCAGCAATGCCCCGACCTCGTCCTCTGACGACTTGCGAACCTCTCCTTCGTCCTCGTCCTCGTCCTCGCCCACCTCCACCTCCACTTTCGCTTCCCCGTCTTCCTCGCCTTCAACCACCACACAACCACCCACGTCGTCGTCGTCATCCTCTTCACATACCGAAACTATAACTACCATTACGTCCTCATATACCGCCTATGTCAGTGGATCCCCCATAGTCGTACGTCTCTCTCCCCATACCCGCCCTCTCCCTCATCTCCTTTGCAGACAACTACCACTATTCCCTCCACAATACCACAACTATCATCTGCTTCCTCAAGCGACCGCAGCGCTGTAATCGCCGGTTCCGCAGCAGGCGGAACAGCCGTCATCATTCTTCTTCTTTCCCTTGCATTTGTAGCCCGTCGGAAGCGTTTCAAGAGACTCCGCTTTTTGGATACCATCATGCTCAGACGCAACCGTATTCGTTCAAGAGCCACCTTGCTCGACGGCGATGACATACCCGAACCCACCCCCCGCAGGTATACCGATTACGAAACCCCTTGGGATCACAAGAACGTCAGGGACGGCACCGGGCGTGCGTTGATGGCAGGAGAGACGCCCGGCCCAGCCCTAACCGCAGCTCCGCACTGGTCCGAGACCGGTTCCGCATTTAGAGAAGACGTATGGCCCCCTCCTGGCGAAGCTTCCCGACTCATGGATCCGCTCGCTAACAGGGACGACCTCGATCTAGGCCGAATCGTGGACGACGTGATGGGGCCTTCCGTAGCAGCTACCCATTTTTCAGACCAGTCTATATCATCCGTTTACCGTGGGTCTACGCACGACTCGGAAGCAGCCTCTCCTTCGAGGAAGGTATCCAATGGCTCGCACGCAGCCTTGTTGGAAGCAGCAGGGTTGGCTGGACTGCCGTCGACGGCACCCGTGCACTCCAGTCCGTTGGCACAGCTCGACACAGGACCCGAATCAGTCGAGCGCACGGGCGGGAACGTTTCGTGAACACGCGGCCACCACCACGGCTGTCTATAGGTATGTATATATGGCTGTATCTTGCACGTGCGTGGCTCCTTCCTATCCCGTCCCTGACGAGCTGATCAGAGCTGCGCAGATATATATACTTATACTTATCGTTATCTCACCGCATTCCTGTTCACGGTAAGTATGTCATCACCAGCCCCACTTTTTTCCCTGAAAAAAAAGGAAAAAGAACGCGACTTTTGGACGTTGCTGCATTTTCATTCTTGCTCCCGTGGACACATCCGAACATTTTCGATTTGATCGTACTGCATTGCATACATTCATGATACGTACGACCCTTGCGTCGTCGTGGACTATCCATGCATTTCGTCTTTTTTAGCGTCAGGGACTCGCTTTGACTTTTTGACTTTGGATCCGTTGAATAGTGTACATACGTGCATCTTTGGGATCGCGCGGATGCCGTCGCCGACGGCCTTGTAGGATCTACGCCTGTGAGAAGGTTTGGGCTAAGCGTGAGACTCGTGTGCTAAACCTTCTTGTTCCACCCCTTGTAAATGCTCCACCGCATCGTTCCCAGTGTCTGAAAGAAAGGTTCGGCAATCATGTGGCCCTCGTGTGTGATGGCACGGTATGAACGCAGAGTCTCTGTTCCTTCAGCGACGGGCTCCTAGTACGTACTATATAAAGTTGTGGGAGAAAGAGGCGAATCTCGTCCAAGCATCTACGGGTCGTGCTCCACGTTCAGCTGCAGCGTTGACCTTCAAGTTTGGGTACCTACCGACGGCCTCGAAATAACGTCGACGAAATTCGCGTACGTACAGTATCTCCCGCTTCTTGGTATCACGATCCAACTTTTGGTCAACGGTAATTGATGACGAGTCGTCCGTCGCAACGTTGCTGACTCGATGGGATATTGAACAGAGTCGACAAAGTGGCGCTAGTATGTCGTTCCTATATCCTCACGCTCCAACTCTGTGCGTGTCCGAGTCTTGCCGAGCTTTTTATTATTATAAAAAAAACATACCAACACGTGCATGGTAGATCTCCACGACATACCTCGTCGCAACGTCGCAACGTCCGATCGGTACCTCGGCAGCTCACGATCCCATGATGTTGTTTTCCCGTAGATGACTGGGCGCCGTTTCGTGGGCGTCGAGCACTGATAATTATAAAATACGAGGGTGACCTTTTTTTGACCTTTCTTTCTTTCTCGAGCGCTCGATCATCGTTACCCAGGATCGGCATCTCCGGTTCGCGGGATGCCGAAACTGGCGCGAAGACGGAGCGCTCATGGTAAACGTGGTGACGTTGGCCAGGAAAAGCCAGGCGGGCGTATGTGATGATCTGTGTCGGAGGCGGAGAAGTCCTAGTGTCGCTCGTCTCTGTTACAGTATATAAATACGCATCGCTTATCGTGGCGTTTTTGACGACCGTCGGCACGTTCTTTCTTGGCAAAGATGGGACGTTGATAAGTCGAGGGTCTGGTGACCCTCGACGGTGACGCGTCTTTGGTACGAGAAAAGGAAGAAGGATCCGCACGTGTTAGCTAGGGGCTGATGGGGCATTGAGTCTTGCTGGACGAATGGATGGCACTGGTGTGTAGGTGACGGTCTAAGGAGGCTCAGGCGGCTGCAATGCAGCGTCGGCCATGGTCCGATCGAGTGAGGATGATTGTAATACTCATCGTACTTGGCCTCCCTCCGGAGCACTTGCGGCGCGAAGATCCGATTGGTCTGCCGAACGGACTTGCACTCGGCTCGGCCACGTTTACGTACACCTCCGAACCATCCACGAGACGATCCGATTGGTCGAATGAGGTTTGCCGAACGGACTAGCAGCTCGGCCACGTTTATGTAAACCTCTGATGGCATTGACCAACCCCTGCTGACCACTGAACAACTTCATCCTCCTTGTTATATAAACCCATTGCTGCTGTCATGCACATCCCCAGCACATCATGCACCCATACTCGCACATCTTCCTCCACCCTGGCCCATCCCATGTTTTCTGATTCCTCATTGGCATCAGCACTGGTAGGGCATAGCATGGGTATGGGTACATGTGGGTATGGGTATGGGTATGGGTATGGGTGTGGATGTGGGTACAGGGGCTGCAGGTACTTATACCTGTGGATACCAGGATCAAAATTGATATAGTAAGTTTATATTCTATTCTATTTTCAGTCATAGCCTCAGGTAGCTGTGTACTAATAGAATGACTCATGACAGTGGCATCGCTGGCATGATCATGAAAACACAGTGTTACGATTCGCGCGTACCGTTACTCTTTTCCCTTCACTCTTACCCTAGCTTCTCTACAGACACTGCTCTCGCTGTTCGAGTCCCGCTTGAGCCCTTTTATTATTCCCCTTTTTCTCTTATCATCACTTACCTATTTAGCGTGACTCATCCGCAGTATCCGCAGCTGTACTGCTACCGTTATCTCTGACTCGTCCCCTTCTTCGCGATTCCATCGTATTCTATAGTCGAGTCATCTCTTTTACGCTCCGCTTCATTTCCTCTTGACTCGCCTATATAAACCTCTCGATACCCTCAATGTATTCCCCAAGTTAGACCTACCCAAATCTACCTTGATCATCGACTCCTCTCGGGCCCCTCCTAGTCCCTGCCTTATCGTCAAGTAGGCAGTCCCTTCGCCCCTCGTCGTCGCTCCTCTATAGCGACTCCTTCGTCCCTGTGTCACAACATACGTTGACCAGGTCAACAGCTCACGACATACCGTTGAGGCTGAGGATAGCGGATCGCCCATCTATCAACCCTTGCCACGTCAGCTGAATAGCGACGTTAATGTCCCCTCGCCCCCTCGTCCCTCGGGTCTACGCCTGAGCGTAACACACAGCACCACTGTGGCAACCTACCTGGTACTCATGGTAAGCTTTTTATTTATTTTACTCTTTATTTTATTCTGTTTTACAGATAAACTACAATATGACAACTCAGGTCAGAATGGCATGACCATGACAACACCTTGATGGACAGTGCACCAATGCTGACAATGCATAGTGAGGATAATGATAACAAAGTCGATGAGTCCCTCAAACACCTGGCTGAGGGGTGAGACAGAGAGATGGAAGCTTTATAGGTTGTTACAAGTATCCTGATGGATGCTTGCTATAGCAGCCTACCAGAGGAATGCCTCAGGATCATGTTTCCCAAGGACCATGAATCCCTGTATGATGACTTGTTTTACTTTTTCCCCTCTGATATGGACTTGTCCCTTTTGGGCAATTCCTGTTATGGACTGACTTCATTTGATACCTCCTATATAGACTTCTAACTGTTACAAGTATCCTGATGGACACTTGCTATGGCAGCCTACTGGAACAATGCCTCAGGATCTTATTTCCTGAGGACTATGAACTTCTGTATGATGGCTCTTTCTCTTTCCTTCCTTCTGATACAGACTCTTCCCTTTTGGTATTTCCTTTTGTGCACCATCTTCATTTGATGCCACCTATTTAGACTTCTAACTGTTACGATTCGCGCATACCCTTACTCTTTTCCCTTCGCTCTTACCCTAGTTTCCCTACAGACACTGCTCTCGCTGTTCGAGTCCCGCTTGAGCCACTTTATTACTCCTCCTTTTTCCTTATCATCACTTACCTATTTAGCGTGACTCATCCGCAGTATCCGCAGTTGTACTGATACCGCTATCTCTGACTCACTTCCCTTCTTCACGATTCCATCACATTCTATAGTCGAGTCATCCCTTTTACGCTCCGCTTCATTCTCTCTTGACTCGCCTATATAAACCCCTCGATACCCTCGATGTATTCCCCAAGTTAGACCTACCCGAATCTACCTTGATCATCGATTCCTCTCGGACCCCCTAGTCCTTGCCTTGCCATCAGGAAGGCATTCCCTTCGTCCCTCGTCGTCGCTCCTCCATAGCGACTCCTTCGTCCCTGTGTCACGACATACGTTGACCAGGTCAACAGCTCACGACATACTGTTGAGGCTGAGGATAGCGGATCGCCCGTCTATCAAATCCTTGCCACGTCAGCTGAATAGCGACGTTAACGTTCCCTCACCCCCTTGTCACTCAGGTCTACGCCTGAGCGTAACACTAACCACATTGATACAGTTATTCTCATTTTGCTTATTTCATGTTCCCCTTTCGTCATGAACCTTATTACCTCCTTCGATCCACCATTCAGATCTAGTATTTCCATATTTACCCAGTTTTGCTTACACCATAGGCCCTTGTATTACTTCATGTACCACAGATTAGTAGTACTTTCACATCTGCTACAGTACTCCTTATATACCTGCATTATGCAGCCCATTGTACTCAGCTAAATCTGTGCAATTCTATGCAGTATTTGGTCTCACTCCAGCATGACAGTGAAAAGACCAAGGATTAGCTGTGGTGGTGTAGCTAGGGTGTTGAGTAGGTGTGTGTGATATATGGGATTCATCCCAAGGGGTTTCTAGTGAATCTGGAAAGAAGTCCTGAGTGTTGAGGATGAAAGGATGGACTTCTGGGGAAGTCCAGGAGATCTGGAGCATAGTTCTGAAAATTCCAGACTATGGAAAGTTGTTTTGGTTGGTCAGGAGTACAAGTAGCAGTCAGAAAAGCTTGGAAATGTTATAGAGAATGCACAAAATATAATAGCTTCAGGTGTTAAAAGAATGCTTTGAGGACAAGGTAGAAAAAGAAGAAGAGATGATTGCCAAAGTTGAACTCAAAGATAAGAGTTTTTCAGATTTTTAATGAGGGAACAGGAATTGGCTCACTGTTTCTCTTCTTTATCTTTTGTATTAGTATCAAGTGATCCAAAATCAATCCTCATTCCTATTTCACTTGAGAACTCCAGAAGAACCATTGCCAAAACTACTGCCCTGATCAACTGTGGAGCTACTGGATTTTTCATAAACCTTGACTTTGCCCAAAGAAACTCCCTCCTCATGGAAAAAATAGGATGACCCATATGAGCTATCAATGCTGATGGAACAGCAAACCAAGTTGGTCTTATCAGATATTGTGCCATCCTCACCTTCCATGTGGGAAATGTTACAAAGAAACAATTCTTCCACCTTCTCCCTATAAGCAAGGAGAATGTTATCCTTGGAATAAATTGGCTCAGGGAACAGAATCCTGAGATTGACTGAATCACTGGCCAAGTCACACTCAATGTGCCTCATCGGGAACCCAGACTACCCCTTAATGAAGAAGAAGCAGATGAACGACAATATCTTCTCTGCTATCTCTGCAAAGATCCAGATCTAGCAATCTATGCTGCCTATTGTGACCAATATGAAGCTGACACAAAGTATGTCATGAAAACCACCCTCTCCACTGAGCTGGAAATAGCAAAGAAGGTGGAGAAGAAGAAACTTCCTGATGCATACAAAAACTATGTGGATGTATTTGAAGAAAACCCCCCCAAGTGTTCTATTTCCATCCTGTCCATATGATCACACCATCAAGCTACATAAAACCTTTGTCCTGAAATGAGCCAAGGCGTACCCCCTATCTCTCCCTGAACAAGAAGCATGTAAAAAGTTCATTGAAGAAAACTTAGCAAATGGAAGGATCAAACCCTCACAATTCCCCCGAGCTGCACCTTTCTTCTTTGTGAACAAGAAAAATGGAAAGCTTCACCCCTGCCAAGACTACAGGTACCTCAATAAATACACTGTAAAGAATGCCTATCCATTACCAAATATCCAGTCTATTGTAGAACAAATCGAAAACTCCTCCATTTTTACAAAAATGGACATTCAATGGGGCTATCACAACATCCAAATTGTATCTGAAGACTGATGGAAAGCAGCCTTCATTACCCCCTATGGTTTATTTGAACCTATGGTCATGTTTTTTGGCTTGTGCAACTCACCTGCTACTTTCCAAGCTTTTATGAATGATGCCTTCACTGACTATCTGGCCAAGAGATGGCTGATCATTTACATGGATGACTTAGGAGTACACTCTTCTGACCTAGGAGAACACCAGGAAAGGATGATTAAAGTCCTAGAACGATTAAGAAGTCTAAGGCTTAGATGCAAGCTTCAGAAATGTACCTTCAACTTATCTACCATGGATTACCTTGGTTTGACTGTCAGACCTGGAGAACTAGCAATGGATGCCACTAAGCTCAAAGCTATTGACAAATGGAAACCCCTCACCTCAGTAAAAGCAGTCTGATCCTTCCTAGGATTTTGCAACTTCTACAGAAGATTTATATCTGACTTTGCACAAAGAGTTAACCCCTTGAACAAACTAATCTGCAAGGAGAATCCCATGTCCCAGGAACCCAGATGGGACCTGCTGATGCCCTATCTCAGAAGAATGAAGTTTTCACCAAGGAAGATATGTAATTCTGATGTTATCCTTCTACCCAATGACCTGTTTTGCAGAATCCTTGATGTCACTCTGGCAGACAAAATCTCCCAATCTATCCCCGAAGATCCCTTTGTCCTCACAGCACTCAAGAAGGTATATGAAGACACTCCCCTACTCCCCAGAACCAAGACATTAGACTGGACATTTACCAACAAAGAACTTCGCTTTCAGGGACAACTCTATATTCCCAAGAAGGGATGACAGAATTTGGTTCAAGAACTACATTACTCACAGGCTGTTGGGCACATGGGGCACTTCAGAACTCTTGTGGCACTGGAGAAGGACTACTGGTGGCCAGGAATGTCCACTTTTCTACAATGATTTATCACAGGATGTGCCACCTGTCAAGCAAATAAGGTTAATACCCATCTCACTATTCCCCCACTCTCCCCATTTGTGTCTACCACAACCTGCCTGTTTCAACAGATCTCTGTTGACCTTATCTCTGGTCTTTCCTTGGTAAATGATCTTGATTGTGTTATGATTGTGATTGACCATGGTTTTTCAAAGGGGAGTAATTTTCTGCCCTTGCATGAAATCCATTGATGCAATGGGCATTGTCTAACTCTTTTTTGATCATGTGTTCAAACATTTCTGTCACAAATGCTATTTCAATATCTCTTTATTCCTGCCAGTTCACTGGCTCGAACTCTAGACCTTGCATGAATGGGGGCCAGCTTACCTAAGCACGGATACAACTAACATTGTATATCTGTGCTTTGGACATGGACATGCTCATATATAGTAAACTCCCAGGCTCCTGATTGGCCAGTCCAACCTCAGTTGCCTTATTTAGTAAGTGTCCAGATCCTAACCAAGAACACGCATGGACCAACCACTTTGGGAAAACACTTTCCCACAATCACATGACTTTGCTTCCATGAACTCATTCCTGTGGCCTATTTATATCCTTTCACTCTCACAGTCATGTGACCTCTTGTTACGCTCAGGCGTAGACCCGAGGGACGAGGGGGCGAGGGGATGTTAACGTCGCTATTCAGCTGACGTGGCAGGGGTTGATAGATGGGCGATCTGCTATCCTCAGCCTCAACGGTATGTCGTGAGCTGTTGACCTGGTCAACGTATGTTGTGACACAGGGACGAAGAAGTCGCTATGGGGGAGCGACGACGAGGGGGACGAGGGAAACGCCTTCTTGGTAGCAAGGCGAGGACAAGGGGGCCCGAGAGGAATCGATGAGCAAGGTAGATTCGGGTAGGTCTAACTTGAGGAATACATCGAGGGTATCGAGGGGTTTATATACACGAGTCAAGAGAGAATGAAGCGGAGCATAAAAGAGATGACTTGACTATAGAATGCGATGGAATCGCGAAGAAGAGGAACGAGTCAGAGATAACGGTGTTAATACAGCTGCGGATACTGCGGATGAGTCACGCTAAATAGGTAAGCGATGATAAGAGAAAAAGGGGAATAAGGAAGTGGCTCAAGCGGGACTCGAACAGCGAGAGCAATGTCTGTAGGGAAACTAGAGTAAGAGCGAAGGGAAAAGAGTAAGGGTATAAGCGAATCGTAACATTACCCCCCGGTTAAGGGTCAAGTCCATGACAAAGACTAAAAGTCACCGTAGCCAGAACCGGCGTCGTTGAAGTCCGCCTCCATAGAGACGAATGGGTCCATGTCGGGAGAGGGGGAGCGGGTGGGTCGTCTAGCGATGGGAGAGCGTCGAGCTCGAGGGAAGTGGAGACGGCGAGGGGGCGGGTGATAGGATCCTTGAGAGGAGGACCCGGACGAGGATGAAGGCGGGAGGACGGGGGAGCGACGAGGCCACAAGGGACAAGAGAATCGTTGATGGCCTGGGGCATGCTCTTTGCATTTGTTGCACTGGTAACGGGGGCAGTTGATATGGATATGCCCGACGGTATGGCAATGGAAGCATTGGAGAGTGGCATGGGGGCGGGGGGATGGGACTCGTGGGGGGTCGAAGCGGGAGAGGACCTGTAGTTCAGTCTCGTTGAGGGGGGAGGATGACGCTGAGATGGGGGGAGATTCTGGGGCGGTGACGAAAGTGGACGGGGAGGGGTAACGTAGGTGAGAGTCCACCTCTGCGATGAAGGCCAACATGTCACATTGATACATTGTCTGGATGATATGGGTTTCCAGAGTGCGAAGGACGTGAGAGAGGTGGGAGCAGTAGGCGGCAGTTTTGGCAGAGGCGGTGGGGGCAGAGGTGGTGAAGAGGATTCGCGACGTTGTGAGGAAGGTTTTGTACAAATGGGTAAAGGTGGAGTTTGGCTCCATGGTGTCTAGGAGGGCGTGTTACGCTCAGGCGTAGACCCGAGGGACGAAGGGGGCGAGGGAACGTTAACGTCGCTATTCAGCTGATGTGGCAAGGGTTGATAGACGGGCGATCCGCTATCCTCAGCCTCAACAGTATGTCGTGAGCTGTTGACCTGGTCAACGTATGTTGTGACACAGGGACGGAGGAGTCGCTATGGAGGAGCGACGACGAGGGACGAGGGGACTGCCTTCTTGACGATAAGGCAGGGACTAGGAGGGGCCCGAGAGGAGTCGATGATCAAGGTAGATTCGGGTAGGTCTAACTTGGGGA
>JBBPML010000531.1:0-14265 GCA_038090275.1 Austroboletus novae-zelandiae
TCGGGTCTATGCCTGAGCGTAACAAAAGGTCTAACTTGCTCTTCACTGGGCAAGCCTCGCCTTAGCCCACCATTCACCCCTATCGCCCCTCGAACCCTAGACCCTCTCTAGGCCCTCGTCGCTATCGTGAACCCTCACCGTCCCCCTCAGAACACTCCTCGGCCTCGCAAGAAGAGGTACCCACTGACGACGATATCATCGTATCCACAGAAGATCACGAAGATCTTACCCTCGCCCACGCCCTCTCATCCTCGTTGGTGATCCCACGAGCCCCCACACCCCCATCACCCACGCCGATCAGTAGATCGAACCCCTTTGCCCCACCCCCACCCATGTCCCACTCCACCCCCACCTCCTCATCAGTGAAACCCACCGAACTTCGCCTCGAAGTCCCCGAAGACTTCGATGGATCCTACGAGCATGCCATGCCCTGGTACTACTCAGTCATGGCCTACCTCATTGTCAATGGGGAGGTCTACAACACCGACCAAAAGAAGGTCGCCTATGCCCTCTCCTTTATGAAGAAAGGGTCAGCACTCACCTGGGCCGACACCTATCAGCGAAAGGCTATTGAAGCCACCACCTTTGGAACTCTCGACGAGTTCACCAAAGCGTTCAAGGTCTCCTTTGAATGACACAACATCTCGGACAACGCCATCCACTGGCTGTCCACCCACCACTGCACGACCTCGAAAGGTCAACCCCTCACCACCACCCTCAACACCTACATCGCGGACTTCCGCAACCACGTCGCCAACTCTGGCATCAAAGATGAGAACGTCCTCATCAATTTCTTTGCCAATGGCATCCCTGCCCCCCTCATGAAGTGAATCTTCGCTATGGACACTCCCCCCACCACCATCGACTCTTGGTACGATAAAGCCGTACACTTCCAAATCCAATGGGAACGTGCCCAGGCCATCTCTGGCAAAAACCCAAAGACCGAGTACTGGTCTTACTCAAACCCCACCCCTCACCCCAAAGACCCAAACACCATGGACGTTGACGCGGTCACCACCCCTCGCCCCCCCAAACTCACCGACGAAGAGCGACAACGCTGCTTCAAGGAAGGCCGCTGTTTATGCTGCCGAAAGAAAGGCCACAACTCCAAGGCCTGCCCCACCTACACCTCCCCTCGCACCCCTCGCACCTCCCGCATTGAAGAAGTCAAAGAAGAAGACTATTCGGTGCTCGAACTAAACCACATTGCCGCCCTCCCGGGTTTTTAGACAGAGGACCTCGTTCGACGCAAGGTTCCTCCCCCTCCCCTAAACGTACGCATGTAAAAGTATCTACCCTGCCTGGAACAATGAAACTCCCCATTCAACTCATCGTTCCATCGCATACGTTTAAAGTCGTCGACACCCCCGCCCTAATCGACTCTGGAGCAGACATCTCCTGCATCGATTGGAACTTCGTGCGAAAGCACAAACTCCCCACCACCCGCCTCCCCCATCCCCTCAACGTCCGCAGCGTCACCCAAGACCCCACTGTTCAAGGAGGAGTCAAATTCTCCACGGAAATTTTTATCCACATCGAAGGTCTCACACACAAAGTAACCTTCTATGTCATGAACTGTGGGACGACCAACATCATCCTCGGACTCCCCTGGCTTAAGGCCACCAACCCCTCCATCGACTGGTCTAACCAGACCATCTCCATCGCCGAATCCATGGACCAGTCAAAACTCCTCCACTCCCTCCACTCGGCTGATTCCAAACGGCACAACTCCTACTTCCGTTCCCTACTCCCCAACGACCTCCCCGAAATCCGGCATGTCAACGTCTTCCCGGATCACCACCACCTCCCCAGCTTCCTCAAAGACAAGTCCATCGAGGAATTCAACACGGTTCCCATCCCCTATGCCACTGTCAATAGGGTCTTCCGTGGCGACTCTCGTTTCGTCATCTCCGGGCCTGCCAACCTTATTGGCAAGATCAACGCCTCCACAGAACTTGCCGCCAACGCTGAAAAGACTAAACCAAAGCAAGTTCTACCCCCCAAATTCTCTGACTACGCCTCGATCTTTTCCAAAGAGGCCACCGAACACCTTCCCCCCTCTCGCCCCTATGATCATGAGATCAACCTTGACACCTCCTTCACCCCCAAAATCGGAAAGGTATACCCCCTGTCCCCCAATGAACAACAAGCCACCGAAGCGTTCATCGAAGAAAACCTCGCCGCTGGGAAAATCCGCCCCTCCAAATCCCCCCAGGCCTCTCCATTCTTCTTCGTCAAAAAGAAGGACAGCGGCCTCCACCCTTGCCAAGACTATCGGTATCTAAACAAATACACCGTTCGAGATGCCTACCCCCTCCCCCTCATCTCTGATCTCGTAGACAAACTCAAGGACGCAAAGCTTTTCACTAAGTTTGATGTCCGATGGGGCTACAACAACGTCCGCATCAAGGACGGACATCAATGGAAGGCCGCCTTCGTCACCCATAAAGGCCTCTTCGAACCCACAGTCATGTTCTTTGGACTGACCAACTCCCCAGCAACCTTTCAGCGATTCATGAACGACTCGTTTCGAGACATGATTGCCGAAGGTTGGCTCGTCGTCTACATGGACGACCTCCTCATCTACTCCCCCACCCAAGAACTCCACTACGAACGTACCCGTCGCGTTCTCCAACGCATGCAGGAACTCAACCTGCACCTCAAACTCGAGAAATGTCGCTTCGGGGTGACCGAAGTCGACTACCTTGGAATGATCGTAAAACCCGGTCAACTCGCCATGGACCCTGTCAAGCTCGACGGAATTGCATCCTGGCCCACCCCAGAAAAGCTTAAGGACGTCTGATCGTTCCTGGGCTTCGCCAACTTCTACCGCCAGTTCATTCCAGACTACTCCTCCATCGCCCGCCCCCTCATAGACCTAACCAAGAAGGATACCCCTTGGGAATGGTCCCCCCCTCTGCACTGCAGCCTTCACCCGGCTGAAACATCTCTTCATGAAGGAACCGGTCCTTCAACTCCCCAACACCTCCGCCCCTTTTGCCATCGCCACCGACGCTTCTAAATACGCCTCGGGTGGCATCCTCCTTCAAGCCGATACTAATGGTGATTGGTACCCTTGCTCTTACATCTCTCAGTTCTTCAGCCTGGCTGAGAGAAACTATGACATCTATGATCGCGAACTCCTCGCGATCATCCACGCCCTCCGATCCTGGAGACAATACCTCCATGGTTCCCCCCACCCTGTCCAGGTCTTCACAGACCACAAAAACCTCACGTACTTCTGCTCCGCCCAAAACCTCAACCGTCGCCAAGCATGATGGCTCCTCGACCTCGCAGATTACGACCTCAAACTCTCCCACGTCCCCGGCAAATCCCTCGCTGGCCCCGACACCCTCTCCCGCCGCCCTGACCTCATCTCCGATGAAGACGACAACTCAGGAGTAACCCTCCTTCCCCAATCCCTCTTCATCAACCTCATCGACACCACCTTCTCTGAGCGTATCTCAGACACTTCTAAACGAGACGCAGTCGTTCAAGACTTCCTCCAACTCCTCCCCGATTCTGACAGCATCGCCGACGTCGCCCTCCCCCTCCCCTTCTGCAAATGTGTCACCGACTGGCGCTTGGACAATGGCGTCCTCACCTTCCAAGGACGAACCTACATCCCCACCGATGAATCCCTCCGTCGTGCCGTTTTACAACGATGCCACGACCACGAAACGGCCGGTCATCCCGGCTACCTTAAAACTCGCCAACTTGTTTCCTCCGAATTCTATTGGCCGGGCCTCGCTCAATACATCTGCAAATATGTCGAAGGTTGCGCCATTTGCCAACAAAACAAGGCAAACACACACCCCACCTCCCCCCCCCTCCTCCCCATCAAATCCTCCTGCACTCGCCCCTTCCAACAGGTCTCCTGCGACCTCATCACTGACCTCCCTCTCTCCGACAGCTACGATTCCTTACTGGTCATAGTAGACCATGGGCTTACTAAGGGGGTGATTCTTTGCCCTACCAAGAAGACCATCACTGCAGAAGGGGTCGCCAATTTCTTCTTCCTCACAGTATACCGCTGCTTCGGCCTCTATGACAAGATCATTTCCGATCGTGACCCCCAATTTGCCTCAGCCTTCGCCAAGGAGCTCTCCAGACTCCTCGGATATTCCCTCGCCCTCTCCACCGCCTACCATCCTCAAACGGATGGCGAAACCGAATGCGTCAACCAGGAGATCGAAACCTATCTCCGCATCTTTTGCGGAAGCAACCCGTCCTCCTGGTCCGAATTAATCCCACACGCCGAGTTTGCCCACAACCATCGCCCCCGCTCCGTCACCGGACAATCTCCATTCTATCTCATGATGGGATACGAACCCCAAGCCCTACCCAAAATCTTCGCCCAATCGAAGATCCCCGCCCTCAAAGAGCGTCTCCGCTCCCTCATCGCTGCCCACAATGAAGCCCTCACTGCCCACGAGCTTGCCAGACAGACCATGGCCGCTCACTCCAAGAAATCCTTCTCCCCCTTCGCCAAGGGCAACCAAGTCTGGCTTGAAGCCAGAAACCTCAAACACCTCGTCATCAACCCCAAGTTCGCATCGAAACGCGAAGGACCCTTTACCATCACTGATGTCCTCTCCCCCCTGACATACAAACTCCGCCTCCCCTGTACCTGGAAGATACACCCCGTCTTCCACGCCTCCCTCCTATCACCCTATCGCGAAAACCGCGTACATGGCCCCAACTTCCCAGCCCCCCCACCTGATCTAATCGATGGCCAAGAAGAGTACGAGATCGAAAAGATCATCAAACACCGTGGGTCCCCGACGGCCCAGCAATACCTGATCCGATGGAAAGGGTACTCCACAGAAGAAGACTCCTGGGAACCTGAAAGGAACCTACGGAACTCCGCCGATATCCTGGACGGATATAAGCAACGACACGGTCTCTCTCCCCCTCAAACCACTTCCATCATATCTATCATGGCCATCCCCACCTCCCCCACCTCTGACAACGCCTCCGACATCGTCGAAAACGGCTGGTCTTCCACCGCCAACGCCCAGGACCAACTGGACCCTAATTACGAACCCCCCGTCTCCCCCTCTGTCCCCTCTGACGACGTCTGGGCCAGATACACCTGGTCCTCCCCCGCTTCCCCCGTTCCCCTCCTCGACCAACTTTTGGATCGACGTGCCCCAGTTAACCACCCTCCGCTGTCCTTCCCCACTCATCCCTTCCCCCTCGACCAAGACCTGGTCGACGTCACCGCCCATCAACTACGCCGTCTCCCTCTCTCCCGCGCCCTTTTAGACACCATGGAACCGAATTCCACCTTCACACATCTGTACAAAACTTTCCTCACCATGTCGCGTATCCTCCTCACCACCTCCGCCCCCACTGCCTCTGCTGAGACCGCCACCTACCGCTCTCACCTCTCCCATGTCCTTCGCACTCTGGAGAATCACATTATCCAGACAATGTACCAATGTGACATGTTGGCCTTCATCGCGGAAGTGGATTCCCACCTCCGTTACCCTTCCCCACCCACCTTTGTCACAGCACCAGAATCCCCTCCCATCTCCGCATCATCCTCTCCCCTCAATGAGACGGAGCTACACATCCTTTCCCGCTTTGATCCCCCACGAGCCCCCTCCCCCCGCCCCCATGCTACTCTCCAGTGCTTCCATTGTCATACTGTGGGACACATCTGTATCAACTGCCCTCGTTACCAGTGTAACAAATGCAGGGAGTACGCCCCGGGCCATCAACGGTTCTCATGCCCCTCGTGGCCTCGTCGTTCCCCCGTCCTCCCTCCCTCGTCCTCGTCGGGCTCCTCCTCTCAAGAATCTTATCACAGGGCCCCAAGTCGTCTCCCATTCTCTTGTGCCCGATGATCACCCGTCGCCAGACGACCCGCCCGCTCCCCCTCCCCCGACATGGACCCCTACGTCTCCCTAGAGGCAGACTTCAACGATGCCGGTTCTGGTTACGGTGACTTCTAGTCTTCGTCATGGACTCGACCCTTAACCGGGGGGTAATGTTACGATTCGCTTATACCCCTACCCTTTTCCCTTCACCCTTACCCTAGTCTCCCTACAGACATTGCTCTCACCATTCGAGTCCCACCTAAGCCACTTTACTATTCCTCCTTTTCTCTTATCTTCGCTTACCTATTTAGCGTGACTCATCCGCAGTATCCACAGTTGTACTGATACCGCTATCTCTGACTCACTTCCCCTCTTCGCGATTCCATCGCATTCTATAGTCGAGTCACCTTTTACGCTCTGCTTTATTCTCTCTTGACTCGCCTATATAAACCTCTTGATACCCTTGATGTATTCCCCAAGTTAGACCTACCCAAATCTACCTTGATCATCGATTCCTCTCGGGCCCCCCAGTCCTCGCCTTGTCATCAAGCAGGCGTTCCCTTCGCCCCTCGTCATCGTTCCTCCATAACGACTCCCTCGCCCCTGCGTCACGATATACGTTGACCAGGTCAACAGCTCATGACATACCGTTGAGGCTGAGGATAGCGGATTGCCCGTCTATCAACCTTTGCCACGTCAGCTGAATAGCGACGTTAACGTCCCCTCCCCCCCTCGTCACTCGGGTCTACGCCTGAGCGTAACAGTATGTCATGAGCTGTTGACCTGGTCAACATATGTTGTGACGCAGGGACGAAGGGAGTCGCTTGGTGATGCGACGACGAGGAACGAAGGGAACATCTACTCGACAGTAAGGCGAGGACTGGGGGGGCCCGAGGGGAATCAATGATCAAGGTAGATTCGGGTAGGTCTAACTTGGGGAATACATCAAGGGTATCGAGGGGTTTATATACGCAAGTCAGGAGAGAATAAAGCGGAGCATAAAAGAGATGACTCAACTATAGAATGCGATGGAATCGTGAAGAAGGGAAGTGAGTCAGAGATAGCGGTATCAGTACAACTGTGGATACTGCAGATGAGTCACGCTAAATAGGTAAGCGAAGATAAGAGAAAAAAGGGGAATAATAAAGTGGCTCAGGCGGGCCTTGAATGGCGAGAGCAATGTCTGTAGGGAAACTAGGGTAAGAGTGAAGAGAAAAGAGTAGGGGTATACGTGGATCGTAACAGTGCCCACTTTTTTTATTATTTTAAAAGGGCCATATTGTTTATCGTCAAGTTTCTTTGTGGGTCGTTCCGTTCGGATATTGGTTGCTTCCAGAAGTACTAAATCTCCTTCTTTGTAATCAACGGATGGTCGTGTTTTCCTGTCATAGAATTTCTTCATATCCACAGCAGCATGTTCTAGTGCAAACTTTGCAGTTTCCTGAATTTTTTGTATTTGATCTGCGAAGTTTTTTGCTGCTGGATTACAACTGGTGGTTTTGGAGGATAATCTGATGTTTGGTTGGTGTCCGTAATTGACCATAAATGGCAAAAACCCTGTAGATGATTTTGTAGTTTGATTGTGAGCAAATTCCGCTAGAGGAATCCATTCTACCCAATCAGACTGTCTATGATTGGTGTAAAGACGTAGGTATTGTTCTACCCATGTGTTATATTGCTCTGTTTGTCCATCTGTTTGAGGGTGAAACACTGTTGATGGGTTCCCTTGTATGTCCAGCAATTTGTATAGATCTTTCATGAAAGAGGAAACAAATTGTGTTCCTCTATTACTTATGACCTTCCTTGGTGTTCCATGAAGTTTAAAGATTTCATCTCTAAATATCTTCGCTATTCCCATTGACATGATTTGTTTGGTGATGGGAAATATGCAGATCATTTTTGAGAATTGATTGACTATGACCAGAATTGCATCCTTTCCTTGAACTTCTGGTAGCAGTTTAATGATATCAAGTGAAATAATTTCCCAAGGTTGCAAAGGGATTTCATTTGGATTCAACAGCGTATGTTTTGCTGTTGTTATTGCCTTGGCCTTCTGGCATTTATCGCATCCTTTTACATATCTTTCTACATCTTTTCTCATCGTGGGCCAGAAGTATTGCATCATGATGAGTTCTTTTGTTCACTTTCTTCCAGGATGTCCTGCTAATGGATGATCGTGATTTTCTTTTAACACTCTTTTCCTTAACTTTTCATCCTTTGGTACGTATACTAGTTCTTTCCAGTACACTACTTGTTCTTTTTGTGTCCAGACGGATCCTTCTTTCTTTAATCCCTGCTGGACAACCGATTCCATCTTGTGTTGTGTTTTCTTTATTAGGTCCATGATTGTATCTTCCCCTGTTTGCAGTTGCTCTCTTGGAGCTGGGGTAAGATCATCAGGTACCTTTCCTTGTACTAACACTCGCATATCAAACCCTTCTACCCTTTCCACCTCTTTGATGATCAGATTTTCATCGGCAATTTCCCATCCATCATCTAAAAGGTTAACAAAGACTGGTTCTGTGATCACAGCATTCTCCACAGCCTGTGATGGGGATGCAAAAACCGAGTCGGGTAACATGGTGACTGCTGTGTTATCAGCATCTACCCCCTTTTCAAAGTCTGGCCTCTGGGACAGAGGATCTGCAGGATTTGTTTTGCCCGGACGATGGGTAATTTCATAGTGGTACTCCTGCATGAGTTGATTCCACCGTGCTTGGCGATGACTTAAATCTTGGGGTTTTTGAAAGAATTCCAGATTTTTGTGGTCCATGAGGATCTGGAATGGTAGATGTGCATCAAGCAAATAATGACACCATGTAGTGACAGCAAAGATGACTGCTAGCATTTCAAGATCTGCAGCATGATAATTTCTTTCTTCTTTTATTAATGCACGTGATATGAAAGCAATGGGTCGCCAAACGCCATTGTGTTGTTGAGACAGAATTGCACCAATACCGATTCCTGAGCCGTCAGTCTCAATATGGAAAGGATCTTTATCGGTTGGTAGTGCAAGTGCTGGGGCACTTGTGATTATTTGCTTCAATTTCTCAAAAGCTTTTTGGCATGCTTCTGACCAAATGAAGTCTTGTTTTTCCAAGGTTAACACATTTAATGGTTTGGCCACTAAAGTGAAATCCTGGATGTGTTACGATCCGCGTATACCCCCACTCTTTTCTCTTCACTCTTACCCTAGTTTCCCTACAGACACTGCTCTCGCTGTTCGAGTCCCGCTTGAGCCACTTTATTATTCCTCCTTTTTCCTTATCATCGCTTACATATTTAGTGTGACTCATCCGCAGTATCTGCAGTTGTATTGACACCGCTATCTCTGACTCACTTCCCTTCTTCGCAATTCCATCGCATTCTATAGTTGAGTCATCCCTTTTACGCTCCGCTTCATTCTCTCTTGACTCGTGTATATAAACTCCTCGATACCCTTGATGTATTCCCCAAGTTAGACCTACCCGAATCTACCTTGATCATCGATTCCCCTCGGGTCCCCCAGTCCTCGCCTTACTGTTGAATAGGCGCTCCCCTTGTTCCCTTCGTCGTTGCATCACCAAGTGACTCCTTCATCCCTGCGTCACAACATACGTTGACCAGGTCAACAGCTCATGACATACCGTTGAGGCTGAGGATAGCGGATTGCCCGTCTATCAACCTTTGCCACGTCAGCTGAATAGCGATGTTAATGTCCCCTCGTCCCTCGTCACTCGGGTCTATGCCTAAGCGTAACAGGATGAATCTTCGATAAAAATTGAGGAATTCTAAAAATCCTTGTAATTGTTTTCATGTCTGAGGAATGGGCCAATTGTGTATTGGTTGAACTTTGACAGGATCCATTTCAATGGTTCCTTCAGATATGACTAGACCTAAATACTCGGTCTTGAGTTGTTTGAACTCACACTTGATATGTTTCAAGCTGAGTTTATTATTGCAAAGAATTTGGAGTACTTCACAAACAATACATCTATGTTCATCAAGATCTTTTGTGAAGATCATGATGTCATCCATGTAAATCACTACTTTTCCTCAATTGATCAGATCGCAGAAAAGATGATTCATCATTGTTTGAAAGGTTGCTGGGGAGTTGGTCAACTCAAAGAACATTACTAACAGTTCATACAAACTGCAATTGGTTCAGAACACCGCTTTCCATTCATCACCTTCTTTCATGCGAATGTTATTGTAACCCCACCGAATATCCAATTTAGTGAAGTAATGAGCTCCTTGAAGTTTGTCTACAAGCTCAGCAATGAGTGGCAAAGAATATCGATTTTTGATAGTAATGTCATTTAATCATTGATAATCCTGTATGGGGCATAATTTTCCATCCTTCTTTTGGACGAAGAAGAAGGCGGATGCAAAAGGTGATTTTGATGATCTGATCTGTCCAGTGGTGAGATTTTCCTCTAAGAACAAGTCGAGTTCCTCTTGTTCTTTGAGGGTTAAATTGTATGTTTTGCAATCGATTTTATGATCACCAGGTTTTAGTTTGATTGCATGATCCCATGGTCTTCGAGGTGGTAACTCGTTGAAGGATTCTTTGTCGAATATATCTTTATAGTCATGATAACTTTTAGGTATGACATTTTCGAAGGTTTTTGCCTGTTTAGATTGATTGGCTTCGGCTGCTAAATCTGTTGCCAATGTATTGATGTAATTGGGACCGATTTGGAAGATACAGTCACCAGCTTCATATTTGGATTCTTCCTCATTGATAGGCAATAATTCTGGAATATCGTCAAATTCCAAAACCTTTGTTTTCCAATCGATCTTTAGATTTACTTGTTGTAGCCAATCATATCCTAAGAACATGGCATGCGATTTCAGATTTGCTAATGCTAACAAAATCTGTTTCTTATGTTCGCCAATATTCATTTCTACGATTGTAAAATGGGTTATGACTCCAATAGTGTTGTGAGTTCCATCCACATTATAGACCGGAATTGGACAAGGAAGTTCGTGTTCGATCAATTTATGTTGTTTTGCAAACTGCTGATCGATCACAGATGCCATGCATCCTGAATCTAGTAAAGCGAGTGCTGGAATTCTTTTTCCTTTGGGAGAGACAAGCATTGTGTCGATTTCAAACGATTTGTCCAATCTCTTTTTATTTACAAACTTTGGTTTAGTCTGTAATTCTCTCAGGATAAATCCAGCTTCGACTTTGGTTGCCTTTTTTATACAGGCTACTAAATCTTTGTCTACTTCACTTTCTCTAGTCTCATGGACAAAAGTTCTTAAATGACATTCTACACGGTCATCATCCGTGTTATCTGTCATTGCTTTGATCCAGGCACATGACCATGGATCGACGGTGTTTAGCCATGATTTTCTCACGGATTGCTTTGGGGGATCAACCCTTGGCAATTCCTTCTTTGGTACTAAGACCCCAGTCTTTTCCCATTGAAGTATCCAGAGTATTTTCAATGGTTTCTTAGGATCATTTTTCTTTTCAATAATTTTTTGTTCATTGCAAGGGGAATTAAGCACCGGTTGAACGGCCGTGCCATTACTGGTCACCCCATTTAAGTTACATGAACTATGTATGTCTATTGAAGAAGAACTAGAGACAGCAGGAGATCCTGTCACTGCGTCTCGCTTGGAAAACCCTGGAGTACTTGTGCTATCATAGTCTCCAATTCCTTATTATTGTTATACTCTATTTCAACACCTCGCACCATCATTTTTCTTGGCTGCCAAGGTTTCATGTGGTCCTTACAAGGCCATGCCTTGCCACATTTGAAACAAAGTCCTTTTGTGCAAGCTTGCCCAATATCCATAGGTGCGCCAGCACTGCTAAATGTTCCCATAGTGTTTGGGTGAATTGTTGTTGTAGCCGCAGTGGCTACTTTGGGCGAAGGAGAGGATGTTGTTGTTTTTGGAGTCCACAGTGTCCAGGGTCGCGTTCTTTTCTTCCTTTTGGCAATTTCGGCAAGTAAATGCCCAGCCTGAATGAGTTCGCGACACCAGCGATTGTAATCTCCGGCGTATGTGGTTGTCATGTTGAGACTTCCACATTCTACTTGCTTGACAATGTTGTTGTGAGCATGGGTTCATAACAGATGAACCAAGACTTTCCCATTGTGGTTTATGTCATATTTTGCCAGTATGATTAATTGTTTCTGGCGAGCGATGAATGTTTCTATGGACATTTTGTCCTGTTTTAATGTCATTAGTTCATGCTCAGCCTGTGCTTCGGCATAAACGGGTTTGAATTGCGGTTCAACTTTTGTTTCCATGAAGTCAACCATGCTCATTGTGTCGATGTCATGTCCTTCCATGACGAATAGGGTTGCGAAGGTTTCAGTGGCACCTTCTGTACAGAATCCCAGGAACATCCTTATTGCTTCCACATCTGTAGGCAGTCTCATAAAGCCTCCTGTATATAACAGGAATTTTGCCATCCAGGAGTCGTACTTGGTGGGGGTCCCATCAAAAGGACCGGGCTCGGCCGTACATGACTTTCCCAGTGGTTGTGTACACTGCGTGATAGGTAGTCCACCAGCTGTAACTGCTGGAACGTTTGCCAATTGTGTTGCAGGGCTGGATTGGGTTCCTTGCAACATATTTCCAACAGTAGATACTAATGGGGACGCAATGGGGGCTCTTGGAGGGGGAGTGGCAAGGATATGAGATGGGAAGATGGGAGACAACACCAAATTGGGTCCGTCTCGAATACTTCGTCGTTGATAGTCCTGGTATTGAGCATAGAACTCTGTGACAGAGTTCACAATCGTATAGGTGTGTGGCTGTTCAACAGCCTGCGATGTTTCATCAAGGGAGAGGGCAATGATCTGTAAGGTAGACTCAGAGGACTCTGTTACGATCCGCGTATACCCCTACTCTTTTCTCCTTACTCTTACCCTAGTTTCCCTACAGACACTGCTCTCGCTATTCGAGTCCCGCTTGAGCCACTCTATTATTCCCCTTTTTCTCTTATTTTCGCTTATCTATTTAGCGTGACTCATCCGCAGTATCCGCAGTTGTACTGATACCGCTATCTCTGACTCACTTCCCTTCTTCGCGATTCCATCGCATTCTATAGTTGAGTCATCCCTTTTACGCTCTGCTTTATTCTCTCTTGACTCGCATATATAAACCCCTCGATACCCTTGATGTATTCCCCAAGTTAGACCTACCCAAATCTACCTTGATCATCGATTCCTCTCGGGCCCCCCAGTCCTCGCCTTACTGTTGAGTAGGCGCTCCCTTCGTCCCTCGTCGTCACATCCCCAAGCGACTCCCTTCGTCCCTGCGTCACAACATACGTTGACCAGGTCAACAGCTCACGACATACTGTTGAGGCTGAGGATAGCGGATCGCCCATCTATCAAACCCTTGCCACGTCAGCTGAATAGCGACGTTAACGTTCCCTCGCCCCTCATCCCTCGGATCTACGCCTGAGCATAACAGACTCTGCATCCATCTCGACATCTCTTGGTCTATTGGTTCTAAGTCCAAATGTGGACCGTCCAATGCGTGAGGATGAGGGGGGAGGGGTGGACATGGTGACTCAAGTTGCCTTAAGTCTGACGTATCTTCCATTCCTTGGTTTGGAAGAGGGAGGGCAATAGAGGAGGAGGAGGAATATAACTCGTCACGAGCGAGTTCCAGTTTGGAATCTGCGTGTCTTTGACACAGGTGAAGTCAGGGGGTAGCCTTTACTTCTAGGTGACTTATTATGCTAAGTGGAGCGACGTGACAATGGCTGTAATCACATGAACAGCTGATCCTCTCATGGAGATCACCCAGAATTGTGCACTATTTCAGATACCAAAGGTATCAAGCAACGTTATCCTTATTTATCAAGAGGCGGACAACCTCTACACACAGCACTACGCTGCTACAAACACTTGCCCAGTGTTTTACTGGCCTCTGACTACACAAGGAGCTTTATGCCTTATCGCAGGTGTGCATGGGAGGAATAGGTAGATCTAGACGCTAAGTGTGCCTTGGCGGAGTGGAGAGGACAGGGAGTAGGTGTGATTTCCTACAAATAGCACGCTGGGCGCTGGAGTACAGACAGGGGGCGGAGGTGCAGATGTCCCCTATAAGCAATCCAAAATGGTTGCGCAGTGGTAGGGAAATGGCGGAGGTGGGTGACAGGCGGCGGCATACGTCAGTGACGTTTAGGAGGGGGAGTGGGAACTCTGGGAATCTCCCGTCGAAGGTTATCATTGGGATCAGAGTTAGTGGTGTTGACGGAGGGGAAGCGGTTGCCTGTACAGTGCTCACAGCGATGTACAGTGGCGAGAGTTCCTGTTATGCTCAGGCGTAGACCCAAGTGACGAGGGACGAGGGGATGTTAACGTCGCTATTCAGCTGACGTGGCAAGGGTTGATAGACGGGCGATCCGCTATCCTCAGCCTCAACAGTATGTCGTGAGCTGTTGACCTGGTCAACGTATGTCGTGACGCAGGGACGAAGGAGT
>JBBPML010000532.1:0-14234 GCA_038090275.1 Austroboletus novae-zelandiae
GGGTTTGGAAGTGTACAGCTTTATCGTACCAAGAGTCGATGGTGGTGGGGGGAGTGTCCATAGCAAAGATTCGCTTCATGAGGGGGGCGGGGATGCCATTGGCAAAGAAATTGATGAGGACATTCTCATCTTTGATGCCAGAGTTGGCAATGTGGTTGCAGAAGTCCGCGATGTAGGTGTTGAGGGCAGTGGCGAGGGGTTGACCTTTCGAGGTCGTGCAGTGGTGGGTGGACAGCCAGTGGATGGCGTTGTCTGAGACGTTGTGTCATTCGAAGGAGACCTTGAACGCTTTTGTGAACTCGTCGAGAGTTCTGAAGGTGGTGGCTTCAATAGCCTTTCGCCGATAGGTGTTGGCCCAGGTGAGTGCTGACCCTCTCTTCATGAAGGAGAGGGCATAGGCGACCTTCTTCTGGTCGGTGTTGTATACCTCACTGTTGACAATGAGGTAAGCCATGACAGAGTAGTACCAGGGCATGGCACGCTCGTAGGATCCATCGAAGTCTTCGGGGACTCCGAGGCAGAGTTCGGTGGGTTTCACCGACAATGGGGCAGGGGTGGTGTGGGACATGGGTGGCGGTGGGGCGAAGGGGTTCGATCTACTGATTGGCGTGGGCGATGGGGGTGTGGGGGCTCGTGGGATCACCAACAAGGACAAGAGGGCGTGGGCGAGGGTAAGATCTTCGTGATCTTCTGGGGATATGACGATGTCGTCGTCAGTGGGTACCTCTTCTCGCGAGGCCGAGGAGTGTTCCGAGGGGGATGGTGAGGGTTCGCGATAGCGACGAGGGCCTAGAGAGGGTCTAGGGTTTGGTGGGTGATAGGGATGAATGGTGGGCTAAGGCGAGGCTTGCCCAGTGAAGAGGAAGTTAGACCTTTTGTTACGCTCAGGCGTAGACCCGAGTGACGAGCGGCAAGGGGACGTTAACGTTGCTATTCAGCTGACGTGGCAAGGGTTGATAGACGGGCGATCCGCTATCCTCAGCCTCAATGGTATGTCATGAGCTGTTGACCTGGTCAACGTATGTTGTGACACAGGGACGAAGGAGTCGCTATGGGAGTGACAACGAAGGGAACAAGGGGACCACCTACTAGGTAGTAAGGCGAGGGCTAGGGGCCTGAGAGGAATTGATGATCAAGGTAGATTTGGGTAGGTCTAACTTGGGGAATACATCGAGGGTATCGAGGGGTTTATATAGGTGAGTCTGAAGAGAATGAAGCGGAGCGTAAAAGAGATGACTCGACTTATAGAATGCAATGGAATCGCGAAGAAGAGGAACGAGTCAGAGATAACAGTATCAGTACAACTGCGGATACTGCGGATGAGTCACGCTAAATAGATAAGCGAAGATAAGGAGAAAGGAGGAATAATAAAGCAGCTCAGGTGGGACTCGAACAGTGAGAGCAGTGTCTGTAGAGAGGCTAGGGTAAGAGTGAAGAGAAAAGAGTAGGGTATAGCGCGAATCGTAACACACACACAGTAATCCAGATTTTACAACTGAATCAGGCCTTGTATTCCATAAAGGCCATCTCTTTGTTTCTAATCCACTATGTGCTGACATTCTCCACTCTCAACATGATCAACCCTCTGCAGGTCATCCCGGATGAACCCACACTCTCGGGTTGGTCTCATGAGACTACTCATGGCCTAACATGAACACTTACATTTGCTGCTATGTCGAAGCCTGTGATACTTGCGCTCACACCAAAACCCCTCACCACAAGCCCTACGGTCTCCTCAAGCCTCTTGAAGTCCCCTTGCACACATGGAGAGCCACAATGATGGACTTCATTGTGAAGCTCCTGCTCTCCCATGGATACAACTCAATTTGGGTTGTATGTGATCACCTCACACATGCTACTCATTTCATTCCCTGTTGTGAAGCCATGAATGCACTGGAACTGGCTTATATGTTCCTGAACCAAGTGTTTTGGCTCTATGGTCTTCTGGACTTCATCATGTCTAATCGAGGATTTTTTTTCATCTCACATTTCTGGAAAGAACTGACATCACTTCTTCAAATCAGCTTCAACATATCAACTGCATATCATCTGCAGACTGATGGTCTGATGGAAGGCACCAATCAAACACTTGAAGCTTATCTTTGAGTGTACTGCTCTTATCAGCAGGATGATTGGGTCAATTATCTGCCTCTCACAGAGTTTGCTTTCAATAACCTTGAAAATGCCTCAACAAGGCAAACACCATTCTTTGCTAACTATGTGTTTCACCCTTCATTTGATCCACAGATTACTGAACATCCAACAGATCCAGCTGCTGCCAATCTTGCTGCATGCCTCACCCAAATCCACCTTGAGCTCTGTGCTGAGCTCAAGTATGCACAAGTGTCGCAGGCAGCATATTATGACCAGAAATGTTCACCACCACCTGAATTCCAACCAGATCAATTCATTTGGCTACTCTGTCAGCATGTCAAAACTACTTGCCCATTCAACAAGCTCAACCACTGCTGCCTCAGTCCTTATCAGGTCATTCGTAAGATTGGCTTGTCTTCTTACCTTTTAGCACTTCCTTCATATCTTTTGTGCCTTCATCCCGTTTTTCATGTTTCACTTCTCAAGCCTTACAAGGACCCTTCTGACTTTCACACCCATTCTGATCCCGAACCATTTACCTTAGCTGCCAACTCCATCCTGTCTATTTCAGCCATCCTTGATTCATGTTGTCTTGGCCATCATTTCAAATATTTTGTACGTTTCACTTCTCAGCCTGATTCCAAAAATTGCTAGATTCCTCTCTCAGATGTTCTGTGTACTTATGACAAGTTACTTGATCACTACCATAGATGTCACCCGCACTCCATTCGCCCTCATGCTACTGACTCACATGATCCGTTTCCATTCCAGATCTCGTACCTTCAGTGTCTGAGTCACCAACTCCACATTCGGTCATGGCATCTGAGCTTGCTCCATCCTCGAGCCAATCCTGGGATGGAACTGGTATGGTTATGGTTCCTCCTGCTTGTCCTCACTCTCCATCCCCTCCTGCTCATTCTCAGAACCTCCATTCTGAGTTTGTTATGCCAGCTCAGATCACAACACACTCCAGTTGTGTCTCCTGCCTGTCCGTTTATCTCAACCTTTAGCTGGCCATTCCTCAAAAGAGGGATGACGTGATGGTTAAGGCTAATGCCTCACCCCCACACCATTTCTGACATTTGTCATGGACTCTTTGAAACATGGGTGCTCTCATTTGATTGTTTCACCTATTTTGTATTTTGTATCTTTCGCTCATGATTACTTAGCATTGTATTTTGGATTTGAGTGGATGCTGTACAGATCTATATTACTTGTTGCTCAAAGCTTTGTATTTTCCCTTGAAGTATCAATGCCAGTTATTGGCACCCTTTATTCATGTTACATCACACTCGTCCTTTGCTTTGTGGTTACACCTACTTATCTCCATTACCGTGCCTGTGATAGTAATACTATTGTTGACAGCCTTCCTTTTACCATTCTCATTGCTTGACCGGGACAGGTCATCAATGACATATCAGGAAAAAGGAAAATAGCCATAGCAATGGCATTATTATGTAGCTTATGTCATACAATTTCATCAATGTTGCAATGGAGAATTACAGTAGATGCTATATTGACTACAGATTGGCCTCAACATTTTTGTATGACTACAGTAGATATTGATCATGTCAATAGTTACTACAAGCACTACTGACATCAGAAACCTGTTATTGTCATCATTGTTGGGTGAGTTGCTGCTGCCACCATCATGATGTTGGGGGCACCCTTGCATTGCCTGCACCCTTGTCAGCATCATCATCATCACCATTCACCAGCCTTGTTATGGGCACTTTGCCATCATTGTCATCAATGTTGTCAGATGCCAGCCTCATTGTTGTTGTTGTCACTGTGATGTGGTTTTGGGCAGTGGATCTTGTCTGCCAGATGTTGGGCTTTACCTGCACACTCATTGTCTTGACAGGTGTCATCGGTGATGTGGTGTTGGGGGCACTGCTGTGCTGCCTGCATCATTGCTATTGTCATCTGGTGGGTGTCATTGACTGCATGGTGTTGGGGGCACTATTGCACTGCCTGCGCCACCATCATCATCTGGTGGGTATCATTGGCCACATGGTGTTGGGGGGCACCGGCCATATAGTGCTTGCACCTTTGTCATTGTCATTGTCATTGTCCAGTAGGTGTTGTTAGTGGCATGGTGTTTGGGGTTCTGTTGCACTGCTCACACCTGTTGAAAGAAAAGTGATCACATGTTTCTTAAGACACAGAACAAGTCTGAATACAGTCTAGAGTTGTCTTATCAAGATAAAGATCTAAGATCGGTCTAGAATCATCTTATCTCTTATCTATGATATTATAAGAGTTTGAAACACTCCAGAACACTCTTATCTTGTTATCTGTTATCTTGTGTCATCACAAATGACAGATAATCCTATCAATCAATAGGATATGATCTGCTTATCATGGATTACTCATGATAACTGCAGATTACTCAGTCTCAATGACTTATATCTGACTCATGCTGACTGATAGCTATTGATCCCACCAATAGCCTTTATCTCTTTTATCTAGTGTATGTATCGCCCCTCTAGATTAGGCAATATGTATATGATCTGTGTGCATGTCCTGTACATATATAAACCTCAGACTTCTGGAGGATCAATCCCCAGAGTTGGCAATACAGTCTTCACTTGGACTACTCCTACTCTCTTACCTTCAAAGTCCCCTCACTCAGTTCTTGCATCTTCCTCGCTGTGCACTCTGCTCCTGGGTTAGCCTAGGAGGCAGAATAGACACTGCTTTCTTCAGCACCCACATCATCATTGTCCAGTGGGTGTTGTCAGCAGTGTGGTGTTGGGGCACTGTTGTATTGCCTGCACCCTTGTTGTTATCAGGTAGGTATCATCTGCTATGTGGTGCAGGGGGCACCATTGCACTACCTGTGCCCTCATTGTCATTGCTGGTTATCAGCTGGGTTTTGGGGGTGCCATTGTGCTGCCTGCACTGTCAAGGGCTTAGTCAAGAGAATCAAAGCCTCGGAGTACGTCTCCCACTAAGGTAGAAAGACTTGAATAAGATATGTCTAGCCTTGGTGTCCAGACCCGCTAGTCTTGTAGACTTGCTGACACTTTGTCAGGTAAGCTGAGGAGAGGGAACCAAAGACTTTCTGAGATAATCTCCAAGTCTTCAAGGCTGGGATGCAGCTCTGAGGGCCCAGGTCTTTATATACTATTCTACTGTTTGTACATGTTATAATACATTACTATAAATGGGAACTCTCCCCATTGGCTAAGATAAGAGTCCGTGTGAATATAATAAGAGACCAATATGCTATTGGCCTTATACTTCCTTGACATATATGCACCGGGCATGCTGCATAGATAGGTGATGCATGTCTTATGCATGTCTTGATATATAAGGAGTGGATGGCAGGGGTCTAGCCCATGACATCATAAGTAAGTTATCCTCATGGCTTGTCCTTGAGATCTAGGGTGTAAACCTGTCAAGAGTTATAGATAAGGACACAGGGTTTTCCCTGATAAGAATAGATGCAAGCCTTGTGCTGGCTTGGCAATAAGATATATGAACAACATGCTGTAAGCATGCTGATAGATAGGGAACATGCACTAGGCATGTGTCTTTAATAGATAGAGGCATAGCCTATCAAGGCTGTGACTGTTCTAGAGTTGTGACATCATGGTCCAGGCCTGTACATGAGGTGTGATGTCATAGATAGCAGTGCAAGCACTGTCTTGGTCTAGACTGCTGACTAAGCAGTGTAATAGATAGTAGTCAAGGGTCTAGCCCTTGGTGTCTATGAGGATAGAAGTCTTGCCACCTTGACTGTGGAAGAGCTTCTCCATATATAGTAGGTCTTGCCTGGTAAGATAAGGATTAGGAGTGTAGCTCCTGATCATCTAGAGTGTAGTCACATGATCAACATGTGACCCTTGATAAGATAACGGCTTCTAGTTTATAGCCGATAAGATAGCACGATGCTAGATTGTGTCATGGATGTAGATCATAACCAGATGATCTGATAAGATAGGGAAGGGATCTTGTATCCCTTGATAAAATAAGGTGTTGAAGACCTGGATGTCTTCGGGTATGTTTGTAGAGATGCATTTATCCCGATAAGATAAGGTTTAGGGGTTCATACCCTAATAAGATAAAGAGTGAAAGAAAGAGATAAAGAGAAATGAAATATTATGCACCTGTAGAGGGTCGCATTCATTGTTCCATCAGGACGTATAAGATAGGCCCACAAGGGGCTTGTGGTAGTCTCGCAGAGACCATTCGTAACACATACCATCACATCCATTCACCTTTACCCACCCCGCTAACCTCTCTACAATCATCTGCAGCTCAACCAACTCAACTGCTCTATCTCTGACACCAGTGATGACAATGATGTTTCCATGATGATAACACGAAGCACCATTGGCTTATCATGGTGACCTATTCATTTATTTCATTGAACTTCATTGCTCAGCTTCCCTGCAGCATGGGTGATGCATTCATGGTAATGACCCATCTGTGATAATAAATACAACTTGCCAATGCCATCTGGTATTGTGGTTGTTACACGTGTGCAATGTCTGATCTCTTTGAGTGTTCTTAAAGGCAACATGAAGTCCTATAGAAATCCAGGTGGAGTCTCAGTGGAACTGTTATGCTGGAGTGA
The DNA here is from genome assembly GCA_038090275.1 of Austroboletus novae-zelandiae. Taxonomy (NCBI): domain Eukaryota; kingdom Fungi; phylum Basidiomycota; class Agaricomycetes; order Boletales; family Boletaceae; genus Austroboletus; species Austroboletus novae-zelandiae. Next base: position 6,680 of record JBBPML010000532.1, read on the forward strand.
GATCAAACACTGCGTATAATTGCACAGATTTAGCTGGGGTACATAGGCCACACAGGGTGGGTAAATAAGGTGTACAGTAGGAGATGCGAAAGTATAACTAAGCATTGAACCTATGATATAATACAATGGCCTATGGTGTAAGCAAATGTGGAGAGGATTGGGAAACACTAGATCTGAACAGTGGATTAAAGGAGGTAATAAGGTTCATAATGAATAGGAATATGAAATAGCCGAAATGAGATGGACCATACCAATGCAGTCAGAAGTCTGAGGTGTCAAATGAAGATGGACCAAAAGGGGTGATACCAAACAAGGAAGAGTCCAGAACAAAAGGGAGAGAGTAAAATGACTCATCACACAGTGACTCATAGTCCTCTGAGAAGAGGATTTTTAAGCAATCCTCTAAAAGACCATTGCTACAATCATTCATCAGGATACTTGTAACAGCAGTAAGGTTCATTTTTATTTAGTTCTTGCCTCATATTCTGTCTTGTGGCAACAATATATGCATTTGAGATGTGTGCTGACAAGAATATTCAAGAGAAGAACTGTTCCCTTGTCAGCAAGCTCAAGCAAGACAAGTCCTTTCTTACTACTAGTGATACATCATAGTGACCAATCTTACATTATGTCAAGACTTGTGGTGCAACCCTTGATGATCTCAAGGGCATTTCTGCTAGCCCAGTCATCCAACAAGTCATCAATGAGGTTTTATTCAGAAACAAGTTTAATGATGGCATCATCTGGTGAATGACTTACTTGCCATTGCCATATCTCAGATTTGCCCTCGTGCTCATGGTGCTGAGTCTGTTCAATGTGTATTTATCACACTAACAATGTCTATAGATCGAGTGTGCAATCAATGAGTGGGCATCAGGTACATGGGAACAAATTCTGATGTAGCTATATATTGCAGCATGGATGACCAGGATGCTGTTGACCAGCCTGACAAGTGTGAATATAACTATTACAGTGAGAATGAGAAACAGGAGTATGAGGAGGAAGATGAGCATGAGGATTATTAGATGGAAGTGTAGTTTCTTGTTACATGTGTGCAACATCTGATATTTCAGAGTGTCCTTGAAGGCAACATGAAGTTTTTTATAGAAATCTGGGTGGAGTCTCAGTGGAACTGTCACACTGGAGTAAGACCAAACACTGCATATAATTGCACAGATTTAGCTGAGGTACAATGGGCCACATACTGAAGTATATGTGAAGGTACTGCTAAATCTGTGGTCCATGAAGTAGTACAATGGTTTATGGGGTAAGCAAGACTTGGTGGATATGGAAATACTAGATCCGGATGGTGGATTGGAAGAGGGAATAAGGTCCATAACAAAAGGGGAGTATGAAATAAGTGAAATGATAATAACCATACCAATGCAGTTAAAAGTCTAAATAAGAGCTGTCAAAAGTGGAAGTCCAGTTCCACGGAGGTCAGTACTTATCTCCGGAATGCCAGAGGTGTACTTGGTCAAGGACTTTGGCTTTACTATATGTGGTGCACCCTTATCCAAGTCCAGAGCCTTTAATTTGTGTGAGGGTCAGAGTGAGGGGTCAGAGGGTCAGAGGCAAGTCATCAAGACTTAGGTGCGAGAACACCAAGATGAGGTCAATGATGAGAACAGAGGAAAGTGGAGACTAATATGATATTTGAACTGAGGTACAGAGACATAGTACAGGAGTTTATATACAGAGGAAAGAAGTCCGAATAGAGTAAAGTAAGATTTGGAGGAAAGGTTCCAGTGCAGTGCTGGTTAGTCACACAGCCGGAGCTGTGCTCCTACTCTGAACACTGCACATCAGAATGGAGACTAACTAATACTGGAGAAGGCACAGGAAAGTATTGTAACATAAGGTACATGAGGAATGGAGACAGGAACGGACAAGGAGATATTGATAGAGCACCAGAGGCAGAATATCAGAGGTGATACAACTGGAGCACTGGAGGAGGCTTGGTAAAATTCTGGGATATGACAGTATTCCCCTCTTAGGCCTGAACCCCTGAAGTCCATGGGAGATCACATGTCTGGATGTGATGTGTGAAATGTGAAGATGTGACAGGAGGAAATGGTTGGGGTGGAGAAGGTCTAAGCAGTGGGGTCGAAGTCCGGAATACTTTAGTATATAAGCCATGGAATCCCTTGTGGCTTTTTCTTCAACCACTACCATGTCTTACTCAGCAACCACCATCCCTACCCTCAACGCCGACATCAGCAAATGGTCGGACATGCAGCTTGAAGAGCACAATGGTGATGACAAGATGCTCAGTGAGGCCAAGTATTTGGAGCATTGCTGGAGGGTGCATGAGAAGAAATGGTGTGAGGCAGAGGAAAGAGAGCAGTGTGAGGCTGAGAAGCATGCCCGGAGGAAGGAGGAGGAGCAAGCACAGCGCAAGGCGGAGGAGGCCAAGCAAAAGAGACATGAAGAGGAAAAAGTGAGGCACCGGGCAGAGGAGATTGCTGTGGAGCAATGTGCAAAGAAGGCATCAGAGGTGGTAGATGAGGAGGAGGAGGTGAGTACACTGGAGGTGACCATTGATGCAGCTGACAAGCAGACAGGAGGAATTGGAGCTGACACCTAGGCTGAAGGCTAAGGGCAAGGCCAGGGTGGTCCAGCATGTGCCGGACGCCTGTCTCTGCTGCTGACACATCAACATTAAGTGTGTCTTGGTGGCAGGGAAAAAGGTAATGTCATGTGTGACCTGCGTCATAATCAAGATGTGATGCGTGTGGCCAGGCAGTTCTGTCAGAGACGACAATGAGGTCAAAGTCGTTGAGGGGCCAGCACTGAAGAAATGCAAGGCCGACACCAAGGCATTGAGGCTGAAGAAGAAGGCCTGGGGACATGGGCTGGAGGCAGGACTGTTGGGGTAGTCTGGAGGGATGGGAGGAGTATAGGAGCTTGTGGATGTGGTCCATGTGCTTGCTGAAGTGGTAAGGGAGATGGTGACAGCACAGCACCAAAACTCCAGGAGAGCATTGGAGCAGATGGCTCTGCTGAAGGAGATGGTGGACACAATGGACACAATGGTGGTGAATCAAAAAGATTCGATCACCATGCAATAGAAGAAATTGGATTGGGAGGTAGAAGAGTGGGATGAAGAAGAGAATGAGGAAGAACCTCCAGTAGCAGATGAGCTGGCGGAGGAGGCAGCAGAGGCAGCAGAGGAGGAAGGAGCTGGCCAATAAAGGCCCGAGAATTGCACTGTAATTTTTTTTTTCTTATATTTGTTTTGTTTTTTGTTTTTGTTTTTTCTTCTATGTAATAAAAAGAAATGAATTGGAGGAAATCAGAGAGGAGTTAAGGAAATGGAGATAAAAGAAAACATAGGTACATATGAGAGTGAAACTAAAGAAACAGGAGAGACTAGTAAGTAAAAAGGATCAGATCAGATCAGAAATTGTGAGGTCCAGGCTTATCTGGATACAGGAGATGGAAGTAGGCAACAAGTTCAGATGCATGATCTAATTCTGTGGCTGGCAACTAGGAGGTTTCTTCATTGGTACTGTCTTTTTGGGCTCTAGGTGCTGTCTGTGGTATCGTCTGTTGCCTGCCTATGTGGTGTGGCATTGTTCTGTGTTCTTCTTGGGTGGTGTACATGTTGTGCTGTTGCAATGTGGTCTGCTGTGACTCAGGTTGGGGTTCTCCTGTGGTGACTCAGGTTGGGGTTTTCCTGTGGTGTCCCAGGTGCTTGGGTTGTCATGGATGGGGAAGAACTCTAGATGAATATCCTTCATTCTCACATGTATGTTTTCCCTCGCTGTTTCCAGTGCCTTGCAGTCTCCACTCCACATTGTGTGCCCATGGTTTTTGCAGTTGACGCAATACAGGGCTTCTCATTTCATGGTGTTCACCTGGCACTCTGCTGTCCTGTGATCCTTCCTGCATATGCCACAAGTGTTCTGGTCGGCTTTATACTTTGCCAACATGTGTGTCATTGTGAGAGATTGGCATTTGTAGCAGCGCCATGGCTCCAGGATTTGCTTTCTGGCCTCGACATTTGTTCCTTTGATGACTAGCCCTCAGTTGATGGCTGTGTTGGTGTCCTGAGGATTGGACATGGTCACCATGAGGTGTGCTACACTCTGCCTGGGTTTGCAGTTCACGATTGGTTTAATTCAAGATGCTGAGCAAATGGTGGATAAGTGTAGGTGGGAGTTTGTCTTGATCATGCGGAGGGCAGAGTCAAGAGATGGGTCTAGAGATACTGGGACAAACTCTACCACCACACTATATGCCTTATCCATGATACCCACATGAGTGTCGAATCCTGCTAGAAAGGACTATCTGTTTCCAGTCTCTCTTAGCCAGTCTGCTCCTTCCTTGTTGAGCATTTCGAGTCAGACTGCCCCACTGTGGAGGACTTGTGTGCTGATGAAGTTGACCACCTTTGGAACCTCTGTGCTGTTCTTTTTTGCTATTTCAATTGCCTGGTTGGCTTTGGCTACCAGGAGTTTGGGGGATAGGTCTCTGAGTGCTTCATTGGTAGAATTGATCACTATTTGGTATGTGTCTGCTTTGCTGTGCGCTAGGATGTTCACATGGGGTGCCAAATCACCCCCAGTTGTGGCTCCTGCATAACTTTTCATTTCTCCTTTGTGCTATGCAGTCATCTGTGTGAGCATCGGGAAGGGGTTGGATGTTGGATGGTGGACAGAGGCATGCTCAAGTTTTTCACATAGTGCAGAGGACATTTGCATGCATTTGTCCATTGCCATACTTTGAGCCTCTATTTTGGATGTTAGGCTGTTGAGCCTACAACTTGGACGTGACTCACACTGCCAGTCCCTTTGTCCACTCTACCTTGTCGCAGCCCTCCGTCTTTTCGATGCTGAACAACGCAAGTATACACGCCATCGCAGACCACAGCGACGCATCTGCGACGTGCCTTCCTGGACTGTGCACCATGTCAACACACGCACACCCTCGAATCAACCCACGCACCATATCCGACGTCCAAACCCAAAGGACCACTGTATCTTGTCGTCGCCTAGCCCACCGTCGTCCCGCAAGAACCGCTCTGGGATGAATTTATCCGGATCGGGGTACTTTTTCTCGTCGCGCGACATCGCCCTATCAGACCATCGTCATCGTCTGCGTATGCATACGCTGGTGGGCCTCACCATAAATTGGCAATTGTCAGCGCACCTGCTCAAAACGATCACATGAAACCATCGCAGATGTTCCGATGCTACTCACCCGCCGGTATGTGATAGCCTTCATAAACATCATCTTCCGTGACAACATGAGGAATGGCTAGAACATGTCAGTTGATGCGAGAATGCAACGTCGGGATCGAGCATACCGATAGGCCCCACTGGGTTCCACCTCATCGTCTCTCGCATCACCGCTTCTACATATGGCATCGAATCCCTGTCACCAAAATTTGGCAATCGCTGCCGTCCGACCACACGGTCGACCTCTGCCTGTGCACGGCGTTGAATCTTCGGGTGGTTCATCATCAGGTAAACAAAGATCAGAAGCGTTGATTGGGTCTGTAAGCCACATGTCATTCCACGAACTGGCCTCCAAAGAAGGGATACGACAAACCGTCTCAACGGAAGCTGACAACATCGTTAGTCGAGCGCGGATATATGTATTTAGATATGACAATCACCTGCATATAATGTCCCTGCCGAATCTTTGACCGCCTGTACGAGCTCCGGCTGCCTCGAGTCATCCTCCAGTTGATATCTCGTTATTGCATCAGCGACCATGGACGGCACTGCAGTTCCCTCTTCCTTGAGACTTTTGTCAGTTACATCTGCTGTTATGTGATTGCTTCTCCACACGTACGATGCGTTGTTTGACCCATGCATACGGCGCATTCAACGCCTTGGTCGTCACACGCCTGTATTCAGCTGCTAGGGACTTGAACCCCAAGCCAGGAAACCACGCAGGCAGAAGTTCCACTACATCGCATATGTGAAGAAAGATCGAGCGAATGTATAGTATCAACCTACCAAACGGGAAAGCGGCGCATAGCGCAGATTTCTCAGGCGTAGCGACACGGAGGAAAATGTCCGTAGCATGTTGCATCCACGTCAAAAAGTCCTCGTCTCCCTTCATATCGTACCCATACGTTACCGCCACGACGACAGTTGCAGAGAACCTGCGGACGTAGGATCAGCGCGTGGTCGTAGTCAATTTCCCAGATAACACACGTGGTGAAATGGACGGCATAGGCTGACGGATCTTCCAACAGGCGTGTTACCATCTCGTACGCAGTGTTCAATTGTCGAGGACGGTAAGTCAACGCCGCTTTGGCGTGAAAAACCTGATGTAACAACCGCCGATGCAACTTAAACCGCGGACCGTACCGCAAGGTGATGGTCGACCATTCCCAGTTAAACCTACATAGGGTCAGGGGAAAAACAAGATAAAAAGCATTATGACGCACAAGTCTGCGAGAGGGAGGATGGGTTGATCAGAGTAATTTTGCGAACGCTTATCCAGCAACGCATTTGCGACCTCTTCCGAGTTCAACACGATAATATCCTGACCCAAGACATTGGTGTAAATGATGTCCCCTGATTTCGGCAATGTGAGCCTGCATCTGCAAACGCCTTTGCGCGAAGAGACGTGCCATATTTTTTTGACCACGCCGTGTACGTGAGATACGGTGCGTGCTTGTTGATCCCAAGCACACTTCCAAGAAAGGGAAGAGATGGCGGGCCGGGTGGGAGCGGTGGGCACGTCGACCGTCTGAGCTTCCGCACTCCCTCGATGGCCAACACCACCGCAACGAGTATGCACAGAGCCAAAATCATTGAGTGGGTGGTCAGTGAAAAGGAGGTTTCATATCGGCACTTTTGTTTAAGTATAACGGGTGTCTCACATGAAGAAGCTTTAATAATAGAAGAACGTAAGCACTTACATCATGGTGTTAAATCGTGGGAGCATTCGACGGTCGTCTTTCCTTTCACTACTAACACCTCCACTAACTTCGGCACTCCCAGTGAGTTCGGCAGTTACAAAATGTCACGGACAGTCACGGAGGGTCACACATACCGAAATCAGACCACGCTCGGCATGGCATTGAGAGTTATGGTGAACGCGTTAATATTATATACAGTGTGTTTAACAAAGTGTAACTAGTGATTATAGTAGTTGTTGTGGTTAGGTTGTCTATCCAGATTAGAAAATGATGCAATCTGGGAGTCTGGGACACGGACTTGTAGAGACCATTTGCAAGGCCTGCCTGTATGCGTGACTCATAAGTCAGGTCAGAGGTTGCACAATGCTTCCCCCAACATTGGCTGCTTCAATTGGTCGACCTGCGAACACGAAGTAGCCTCATCCAAGTTCCACACCAGTAAGACTTTGTCACAGTAGCTCGGCACAACTCACAACAGCTTGTCCAGATTTCAAACTCAGCTATGGCACCATTCGGCAGGTGACACAAGAGTGACAACTCTGCATTGTTACAAATCCCACATCGGAAGAGGGGACCACTCTTTTTCCTTCAGATTACTCGTCTCTTTCATCTATGATCTTCGCTTCTCTTGACTCCCTTGACAGCAGCGACTACTATTCCTTATTCTGAATG
>JBBPML010000533.1:0-14231 GCA_038090275.1 Austroboletus novae-zelandiae
TGTGTCACAATATACGTTGACCAGGTCAACAGCTCACGACATACCGTTGAGGCTGAGGATAGCGGATCGCCCGTCTATCAACCCCTGCCACGTCAGCTGAATAGCGACGTTAACGTCCCCTCACCCCCTCGTACCTCGGGTCTACGCACGAGCGTAACAAGTATGGCCAGAGGAGGCTGGGAGTTGTTCAATGAAATCCATGGAGATAGAATTCCATGGTTTCTTGGGGATGGGGAGTTGCTTCAGGAGCCCATTGAGCTTATGTCTTGGAACCTTCGTGCAGGAGCAGGCTGTATAGGAGGAGATGTACTCCTTGATGAATGTCCTGATGCCTGGCCAAGTGTATTCATGGTGAATAAGTTCGAGGATGCAGTTTTGGCTGAAGTGGCCGGAGATAGGGTGATCGTGTTTGAACCAGAGGACACGGAGGCGGGGGTTATCAATGTTGGGTATGTATATGCAACCATCAAGATGGAGAAAGCCATCTGCATCTATAGTACAGCGAGAGTTGGGAGATGATTCGGAAGGGGTGAGGTGAATGGCAGTGAGGGGATCTGAGGGGAGACTGGAGAGGATGTCACTATGGAGCTGCTCGAAATCGAATAGCACACTGGCTCGGAGAACTGGGTAAGCTAGGTAAGTAGCACGTAGGGACACAGTGAGCTGTTCCTGAGTGAAGATTGGTCTAAAGTTGTGTGGGTTAACACAAGCATAGTCCTTATCCCCCTCTTTGAGATAGATGTTCCAGTATCTAGTGAGGGCATTGGGCTTCTTGCCAAGGTGGCTGGGGCAGAACCGGACCATCATATTAAACTGTGAAAGATACTCAGACCAGCAAGCTTGCCACCAGGTCAGGAGTTTAGTTATGGCAAAGTACTTGAGGTTTTTGTGGTCGGTGACCACATTGACCAGAGTATTAGAACCTTCCAGGTAATGGCGCCAAGAGCGGAAAACCTCATGGATGGCTAGGAGCTCCTTGTCATGGGTGTTGTAGTTCAGCTCCAGGGCAGTCATTGTCCGAGAGTAGTAAGTGACCGGATGGAGCTCATCATCCGGGCATTTGATCGAAAGAATGTCGGCGATGGTGTAGTCAGAGGTGTCGGTTTCGACGATGATCAGAGTATCAGGAGTCCAGTGCGTGAGGATAGGAGTGAAGGTGAAAGCAGTCTTAAGTGCTTGGAAAGTGGAGTGACAGACGTTGGTGAATTGCCAGGGAACTCCTTTGTGGGTGAGGTGGGTGAGAGGAATGACAATGTTGGAGTAATTGTGGATGAAGTGTCAATTGGCGAACCCAAGGAAGGATTGAACATCCTTGACCTTTCGAGGCTCTGGCCAGTTAATGACTGACTGGACCTTGTCCAGAGACATGGTAAGACCAGAGGGAGACATCTGGTATCCCAGGTACTTGGCAGAGTCAGTGTGGAACTCACATTTCTCGGGTTTGGCATATAAGCCATGCTTCCAGAGATGGCGTAGAACCTCCTTGACATGCTCTTTGTGGGAGGCCATGTCTTCGGAGAAGATAAGGATATTGTCTAAATAAACAATCATGCTAACATCCAATAGATCAGTGAAGACAGTGTTGATAAACTGTTGGAACACTGCGGGGGTGTTTGTTAAACTGAACGGCACGATGAGCCATTCATAGGAGCCATAGGGAGTACAAAAGGTGGTTTTCCATTCATCACCATCAGCAACACAGACCAAATGGTACGTGTGCCAGAGGTCAATTTTGGAATAAACCTTTGTGCAGCTTGGTGTGTCTAAGAGGTCGGAGATATGGGGAAGGGGGTAACAGTCTTTCTTCATGATTTTATTTAGTCCTTGAAAATCGACGCAAAGTTGAAGTGAACCGTCCTTTTTGCGGACAAAGAGAACCGGAGCAGCATGAGCAGAGGAGAAGGGGCGAATGAAGCTGATGGAAAGATGTTCATCTAAGAAGGCACGGAGCGATTCAAGCTCGGAGGGAGAGAGAGAGTAGGTGGTGCCGAGTAGGGGCAAGGTACCTTCCTCTAGATTGATCTTAAGGTCATGCTCACGATGGGGAGGCAGGGTATCAGCCTTCCATTTGCTAAACACATCGGAGAAATCATGGTACTCTGGAGGTATTCTGGAGAGGTCAATCTTTTCGGGAGGTTGCATGACTATGGCACAGAGATCACCTTCTCGGGGATGAAGCTGTAAGCTAAACTGGACAGATCCTTGGAGGTGACAAGCCAACGTGAATGCTGGAGTGTTAATAAGCACAATCGGCGGTGCCTTGCAGTCTGAAAATTGTGGTGTATCGGTGGAGGGGACGACCGGAGGTGGGGGAGCTGTAGGTGTCGAGGGTGAGCTTGGAGGTGCGAGACCAGATTGCTGAATAGGGTGAAAAGAAATACTGCTTGTGACCCAGTCAATCAATGGATTGTAGTGGGTGAGCCAGTTGTGTCCTAGGACTAAGGAGCAGGAGCCATCAAGTGGGGTGACATAGAATGTTGTCAGGGTAATAGCACTGGATGGGAAAAGGATGGAAAGTTCTAGAGCTTGGGTGATTGTCAAGTTTGATGTGCCATCAAAGAGTCGGAGGAGAAGCGGAGGAACCATGTAGGTGGACAGGTTATGTTTATTCACAAAAGTATTGTCTATAAAACAGTCGGAGAATCTGGAGTCTATTAACGTGGAGAAAGGGGCAATGTCATAGGAGACTATTGAAATGGAGGGCATGAGTGAGCAAGGATCTGAGAGAGCGAACATGTTAAGGCAGATCTCCTTAGGTGCACGTTCAGTGTCAATGCAACCATCCAGCTGTGCAGAGCTTCGGAGGTCGTGCTCTATTTTTTCGCCTCGTAGGAGGCTTCCGGTTTGGCTTATGGAGTTGGCTTTGCAGCACATGCCTTAGTCACCCTGGATGTGAACTTGGGGCAATCCTTGGCTACATGTCTGCCCTGGCCACAGAATATGCAGAGTTTCAGGTCAAAGTGGCACTTGCATTTGGCAGTGGTGAGCTTGCCATCTTTGCCAAGCTTCGAGGCGAGGTCGGGTTTTGGAGAAGAGCTGGAGTTGCTGGAAGAGGGAGTGATGGCAACAAATTTTCCTTTGGAATCCTTCTGCTTGGATCTGCCAGACTTGTTATTGGATGACTTATTTTCGGAGGGCTTGTTGAAGAACAACTTGTTTCTGGAGTTCTTCTGTTGGTGATTGATCTCGGACTTGCACTCCCAGTAATGCATGTTGATAGATTGTGCGAGGTAGCGGAGCACAGTGAGTGTGGTAGGCTTGCCGATGCAGGAGACTTCGTCCTTGATCCGGTCCGGTAGGCCATTGCAGAAGTGGTGCCAGAGGGCACCCTCTCCATAGCCCTGAACCTGAGAAGTGATCCAGTTGAACTCCACAATGTACTTATTGATATGCTGCATGTCCCTCATGCTGAGATTGTTGAGCTGGTGCTCGGTGTCTCTGATGGGGTCATGAGATCCGAAATTGTTGTTCAACTTGGTGACAAACTCCCGGAAGTCCTCCATCCAGGTTGGACAGAGTGTGGGGTCACCAGTGTTGAGGAGGTCTGGCTCAAACCATTCTAAGGCCATCCCTTTCAGATATGACTGCGTGAATGTGATCTTGGCACAGTTGGTCTGAAAGGCCCTAGGCCGGTCCTGGAAATTAAGTTCGCATTGGACAAGGAAAGTCCGGAGCTTGTGAGGCTCTGTACCATCAAACTGGTCTGGTTTGTGAACCTTGGTGCATTGGCCACCGGAGTTGTTGGGTCGGCAGTTGGAGAGAGACAACCCCCGGATTGCATTGGCCAGATCGGCCAACACAGCTTCAGGGTTTGCATTGTCATTCCTTCCTATGTCGCCATCACCACCACTGGGGCTATCATCGGGATCATTATCAGGATCATCTCTGGCCAGGAGGGCTGCCGGGGAAGTCATCTTCTTCATTGGGTAGACCGTAGTCATCGTAGTTTATCTGTTCATCGAAGCTATCGTCGCCTGAATCAACCTCGGGGAGAGTATGATGTTCCAGAGCAGGACACCTCAGAGGTGTATTATAACCACCAGGGATTGCTCTCTCCGTGCAGTCGTTGTTGTTGTGCAACTCTTCTATGCATGCACTGAGTGGAGGGGAGAACATGTGAGATGCAGAGGTAAACGGACGACAAGCTGAAAAGCTTCGGAAGTTGTTGACAACCTCAGGAATTCGACGGGAAGATGTGAAGAAGGAGTAGGGGTTTGGCTGGGGAGGCTCCTCGCTTTCTTGGGTATTCCGAGAGTGAGAGTGAGTTCTCATAACGTGGGTTGCCATGTGCGATTGTTGGAGAATGGGGAAGTGGAGGATGTGGGGAACTCGAAACAAGTGCAAGTTCGAATATACTGTTAAGTCCAGGTCCGCAGGAGTCTGGTTACTTGCCTCTGGAGCACCAGAGGTATTTGATAGGAGTAGTGACTTCGGCTTCACCTTATGTGGTGCGCCCTTGTCAGAGTTCTGGGTCGCTGATTTACACGAGGGTCGGAGCAGGGGGTCGGAGGGTCAGAGGTAAGTTATCAAGACTCAGGCAAGAGAACTTGTTGATGAGCTCAATGATGAAGGGATCGGGAAGCGGAGACTAAGTTGATATTCAAACTCAAGAATGGAGCACAGTAGAACTTCTCACAATGCATCCCCTTGCCATGCATAATTCTCACAGTGCATGGGATAATTTGGGATTATGGCTCCGCCCGAGTTGGGCAGCAGGGGGCATGCATAATACATAATGCATGAATATTTTTGGTGAATATGTATTATTGGCAGCCCATGGTGGGGGTCTGAGATTGCCAGCAATGATTGGTTGGGTGTGAAAATTGCCATGTCGAAGTATTTTCATTGCTTCTTTTCCCCATGCCTGCCGATTGGACTGTGCCAGAAGCAGAGTACAAGTGCAAGCCTCGACTCAGTCATGCACCTTACAAGCATCAGCAGTCCAGTGGTGCTACAAAATCAAAGGATAATCCCAAGAGCTCTGTAAAGAGTCTTGAGAAAGAAGCATGGTCAAATCTTACCCTTCATGACTGGCTTACTATCTTTGCATACATCGATGCTCACCCAGACATCTCTCAAGATACTTATGTCAAGCACTTCAAGAATCGTCAAGATGGTGCACTCATTTTTACCCAGTCAACACTGTCCAGAAAGCTTCGAAATCATAAAAAGCTTGAAGAACATGTTGATCAGTTTCCAAATGCTCTTTCCTCAAAGCGGCCATGTATTGTAACACGTCCAGATGTTGATTGGGCATTGCTCCTTTGGGTCAAGCATATGCAGGAAAAGAAGGAGATAGTTAATGGATCTATGCTTGTTGTAAAGCGTTCTAAGTTTGAGCAACTATTTAATGTTCCAGACGAGGAATGTTTGAAAGGCAACCGGTGGCTGGATAGTTTCAAAAAAGCATATGGGATTCATGAATATCATCATCATGGTGAAGCTGCATCAGTCTGTCTGACTTCAGTGGAGTCAGAGTGTATCCGTCTTCAATCTGTCTTGGCCAAATATCCTTCAAAGGATTGTTTCAACTTCGATGAGATGAGCTTTTTTGCCTTGTAAGTATTCAATGAATATCATTTGATTTATTTCAATTATTTTCAACAGTGCACCACCTGATCAAGGCCTTATGACAGAACAAATAAGTGGCAAAAAGCAAAATAAGTTTCGAATCACGATAGGACTTGCTTGCAATGCAAATGGAAGTAAAAAGCTGCCAATTCTTTTCATTGGAAAGTATGCAAAACCCCGATGCTTCAAAAATGCACCACCACAGTCCCTTGGACTTTATTACTGGAGCAATAAAACAGCATGGATGACCAAGGCCATATTTGCAGAGTATGATCATCTCATTAAGTTACAGAAATTTTTGGCTCATATTTTACATGACAGATGGCTCAAAAATCTCAATCTCAAAATGTGTCAGAAAAACCGAAATATATGCCTTCTCATTGACAACTTCTCAGGACACTATGTCGACTATCAGCCCCAGAATATTCATCTTGAATACTTCGAGCCAAACCTGACATCATATGTTCAGCCCTGCGATGCTGGAATCATCCAAACAACAAAAGCACTTTATCAAAATGCTTTTGTCTGCAAGCACTTGAAATAGATGATGTGGGAGGACAAGACATCTACAAAATTGATTTATGAGAGGCTATGTTACTTGTGGCCGAAGCTTGGAGCAAGGTCAAGACATCAACCATCATAAATTGTTGGAAACATACCAAAATCCAGCCTGACATGGTGACAGATCTTCCACCATCAACTCATTGTTCCACTGCAGTGGCAGCAGTGCCAGTCACTCATCAAGGTACAAACCCAATGCAAAACTCTACTGCTTGGATTTGTGTCCGAGAATTTGCAATGTCAGAAGAAGCCTGACTGCCAGTTGTTGAGGAACAGCTTCGTGATATTCTTGGGCAGTCATATACCGCATGAGACTGGGACCCTGTGCTAAAAGTCATCATGGATGCCGAGGACATAGTCGAAAATGCATTATCAGGCCTCGATCAGCTCACAAATCCTATCTTCGGATGCTTAATCAGCCAACTCTCTGTAAATCACCTTCCTCATGCTTCGACTCAAGTTATATCAACTACTGCAAATCTTCCACAGCTTGCCAAGGCCGAAAAAGATCTTTTAGAAGCTGTTGATGATCTGAGGTGACACAAACGAATCATTGGAACACCACTTACCCTTGAAGAGATGTTGAATCCAGCAGAAGAGCAAGTTGAGCAAGAGATTGGTGACTCTGCCTACAAATTTGAGGGTGGAGATTCCAAGATAGTAGCACGGGTGCATCATGAGCTTGACACCATGCAAGATAAGATGGAAGAACCCAATGGCGAGGTCAACAAAGAGATTAAAGACGAGCCCAAGGATGAGGAGCCAGAGATGAAGTTGAGTGAGGTGATTCATCTGTGTGAGCAGATGGAGCAGGTTTCCATCAAGTATGGGACACACGAGATGTCACTTGACCTCTCTCGGCATGTATGGAGGCTCCAAATTGAGGTTAGGCATATGGAAATGGCAGCATTGAAGCAGTCAATGATTGATTGATGAGTCAAGGGTAAGGGCATGTCGGAATAGTCACACATGTCACACATGTCACAGTATAGTACAATGCATGATGCTGCTAATGCATGGTAAATATTGCCCAATCATGACCACCTGACACCATGCATTATGAGGAGTTCTACTGTACTGAGTACAAGTGCTTATATACGGAGGAGGAGTTCCAAAAGGAGAAAGCATCAGGGTCGAACATGGAGGAAACTAAGTACTGCTGCTGTGCCAGTTAGTCGCACAGCCAGAGCTGTGCTCCTTACCTGAGCACTGCAGGAGAGAATGGAGACTATACTAGATAGAGAACAAGGAGACATAGAAATGGAATGTAAGTATAATGTACATGTGTCAATGACCAATTGGAGATGGAGATAATGAACAGGAGATGGAGAAGTCCAGATAAATGAAACAGGAGAAACAGGAGGAAATGGACCGGAGAGTGTCAGATGAGACAGGAGATGACTTGGTCGAATTCTGGGATATGACAGCATCTCAGCCCTCTGTAGTTCTCTGAACTCAGACAGAAGAAAGACATTGAGTCTGAACCAATGGTGGGGTGACTCCATAGAGGTCAGCATGAACAGGGTCTAGACCCTTAGTAGGCGCTCTAGATGCTGACACTGTCCTAGTGGATGCTCTCTGAGGATGCTGAGATATAAAGGCTTAGTTCCTTTGATCTGGTTGTAGGAAACACAGGCAATAGTTCTCTTTATAGGTGGTCTATTAAACCAACTATTGTGGACAAGGACTGATTATTGAGTTCAGGATACTGCTGCTCTATCTTCTTGGATACTCAAGAAATTATCCTTTGCCACAGCAACAGTAAGCTATTTTCTTTGTTTTATTTTCTTTATTTTCTTTCTTGTGTGCGATGCAATAAAGTTATCAGAATCATGAAGACTCTCAAGGAGCTTTCAGATCTGGTTGGATTACTTGTAGTGTTCCTATCTCACATCATGCCCCTCAGTCTATGGCTGAAAGGACTTACTTTACCCCTTGAGAGGAGATATATGTAAGGCCACAGCCCTATGGATTGCCCTTCTCTTCTCAAATCTGGATAGAGGTGGTGTTTAGTGATTTGGAACACTTGTTCCAACAGGTTCGCTCTGTTGCAGAGTGTGTTGGACTTGTTCAAAGAATCTATTCAGATGGATCTTCCATCTGGGAAAGACCTGTAGTTTCAAGCACCCCCCATAGACAACCAACCTCTTATCCAGCTCAAGTACAACCAGTTAGACTGGTTGTATTCAATCCTAATCTGACTTCGAGGATCTCCCCTAGTCAGGAAGGATTAAATCAAGGGATAAGTATGTGGGTAGGACCATCACTTGTAATAGATGAGGACAATTAACTGTTACAACAGCCACCTCCAAGGTACTCTTGTCTTGAGACAGACCTTGAGAGTGAAGCTTTATGATGAATTGATCAGTTTCTTAACACTTCCAGAGACTCTCCAACTTTGGAGAGGCTACTCTTAGAAGAATTGGAGATCATCCTTCATATGGGCCATATTTGCCTATCTGACGATGATCTGATGAACATCCTCAATCACACTCTTTCTGGTAACAACTGGTGGAACTACCTTAGTCACAATACCAGAAATGCCTCGCAAACAAGTGCACCTCATAGACCACACCAAGTGCAGAAGATGCAGTCACATATGGGAGGCAGAGTATGAGAAGAGGAGAACTCTTCCACATGAGTTCAACATCATTTATCATTCTTGCCAACCTCTTCTAGAGGATCTGGGCAAGCTCCAATTCATTCCTCGAGACATGATAGATCTGAGACCAACTTTTCAAATGTTACCAGCAGGAGCAGAGTTCATGGCAATCATAACAACCCTCTCCCAATATCAAGCCAGGATACACAATCATTGGCACCAGGAAGCCAACCCTTCCAATTGCTTCCTCAATCAAGATCTGTTCCTGCTAGACAGACATCTGCGAGCTTTGTGGATGTCATATCCCTAACTCTAACCCTCACTTCTGACTCTCTGGTCACTCCTCTGGAACTTCTCTCATGAACTCCGGTGCTATTCTCATGCATCTCGCCCCTATGTCCCTCCGGTCCTGTTTTCTCCTTCTCCACTTCATGTACAATACCTACTTATGTTACTCCTTGTTCTTCTTCTGTCCTAGTTCTCACTCTGTACCTACCCCCAATCCTGTGCTCGCACAGCTCTGGCTATGTTTGCTCTCCGTACATAGCTTCGTACTCTGGCCTTTGGTTTTCCTCTCTCCCGTACATAGCCCTGTATTCCATATATAAACTCCTGATGTCTGTACCTTTGTACTTTAGCTAGTTATCAAATTAGACACCCTCAGTTCTACTCCACTTTCATCTCGATCTCCTTCATCTCCTTCATCTCCGAAATCCGGGACACTTAGGAAGTCTTGATAAGGGCGCAGTGCTCTACTCCGAGTCACTGAAGCTGAAGTCCCATTATGACCAACAACTCTGGAGTTACCTGGAGCTGTTCCAGACCTCCTGTAAACAGTCTTAACAGTGGATCACACACTTGTATACTCCTCAGATGTTGGAGAGCTTCCCAATTGACCAAACAACAGTCTGGTACCCCCCCAAGAACTGTTATCTAACAGGGAGGATAGCATCAATAATGTGGACTTATAGGGAGAATATAGATGGACAACCATCTAATTCTCTTCAAGATTTGGTCTGACTCCTTTCATTTCACTTTGAACCTCTTGCCTCTGTCTTGGAATATGCTGGTTTTCCTATCCCTGTTTCCACTTATGACAACACATTCCCCAACTTCATCCATGGAGAAGGAGTTGAAATTATGACATCTAAATTTCATCCTCTTCTTCCCTACTTTGTTCACTTCAGAGAAGACAAATTCTGCAACAAAAAATATCCCCTCTTAAACCACTGGGCTTACTCCTATGCACCATCTGATAAAGATGATGTTTTGTCTTATCAAGCAAAAGAGGAAGCATGGAAACTCATGCAGCTCAACAGATGGTTCTGGGATGTCCCAACCAAATGATCTTGAAATGAGGTCATGGATGAACAATGGAGGCTTGTCTGGAAACAAACCAAATACATGGAAAATGCTCTTCACACAAAAATGACACTGATCAAAGCACAGGATTACCTTAAACGTGAACTTCAAAAAGTTCACATGCAAATCTGGATATCAGGACTTGACATTAGTCAACCTATCCCAGAAAACCAGGTGATACTCCAACCCCTTCATGAATTCTCTCATCTCACCCACTGCAATGACTTCATGGGAAGAGAAGAAGAATCATCTGGTCTCCTCTCTTATGAGGATTTAGAATGCAAGTCATCTTCAAGCTCCGGAGGCGATTGCATTCAACAGATGGGGTAAGAGTATCTCCTGTTCTCCACTCAAAGATCAGGTTTCTCTGATCTGGCCTCGACCTCCTCTTTTGAGAAGGATAACCTACTCAAGAGACATAGAGAGGAAAGTGGAGAAATTATTGAGGATAGATCCATCAAGCAACTTTGCTAAGATGAACAAGATTCTCCCAGGAAAGTTTCCTCTTGTCCATCTTTTTTGGAAAGATGTGCTGGATTACCACTATCTTAACCTTTTGGACAATGAAACAATAGAAAATTACCATTTCTTTGAAGACCTTGGTCTACAAGAAATGGAAGAAAATGTTCTCATGCAGGAAGAAGAAGTGTCTGAGAATTTCCTTGACATTTTCCCTTTCACAGTTGCTGATAGCTTTGATTTTCGTGTTCATTGTGTTGATACTTATCCTGTTAAGACCATGGACAGGGAGTCCAGAACAGCTCCAGGTAACTCCAGAGTTGTTGGTCATAATGGGACTTCGGCTTCAGCAACTCGGAGTGGATCACTGCACCCTTGTTGAGACTTCCTAAATGTCCCAGATTTCGGAGGAGCTGAGATCAAGGAGATCAAGATGATGAATTGGAGGAAGACAAAGGGTGTCTAATTCAATAACTAGCTAAAGTACAAAGTACAGTGGACAGAAGTTTATATATGGAGTTCAGGGGCTATGTATGGGAGGGAGGAAACCGAGGGCTAAAGTACAAAGGCTATGTACAGGAAGAAAACTAAAGCCGGAGCTGTGCGAGCACAGGATCAGAGATAAGTACAAAGCAAGACTAATATGAAAGAGAAAACAAGAGGTATGTAAACTATAGATTACAGGAATCAGAGCAGGAGGAAACAGGTCTGGAGGAAGTAGGGGGTGAGATGTGTGAGAATGCGCTGGAGGAGTGACCGGAGGATTGGAGGTGAGGATTAGGGTTGGGATATGACAGTATCCCCCTCTTAGGCCTGAGCCCTCAAAGGCCACAGATCAGAGTGAGGATAGTGCAGGGTGGGAAAATGAACTAAATGGGGATAGTGGAGATGATGTAATGCCAAAGCCGGGGAGGGGCACTTAGGCGAGGCAAAGCAGACCAGAGGTGTTTAAGCAAGGTTGGAGTGGAGGTCATGTGGTGTGTGGGAAGTTGGTCTATAAAAACCAGGGAGATTTGTGTCCTTTGCTTCTTTACCATCTATTCCTACTATGTCCAATATCGCCAACATCCGGAGCTGGAGCAATGCACAGCTCATTGAGTGTGACAACAATGGCGAAGACTTTTTCAGGTGAAGACATTGGAATGCCAGAGGTGAGCAATGGTGAGGAAAGAAGAGAAGCATCGGAGGGCTGAGGAGGAGGCACGCCGGAAAGCTGAGGAGGAGAGGGCGCGCCAGGAGGTGGAGAGGAAGGTGGAGGTGGTGCGTCGAGCGGCAGAAGAGGCTGCTCAACTCAAGGTGAGTGATCATCAACTGGAATTGGAATTTTTTTGCTGATGCGACGAAGGCGGCGGAGATCTGTGTGCAACAGGGGACAAGTGGGGACAAGGGGAAGGGTGCCACATGCATGCAATGTGCCGAGAAAGGGTTCGAGTGCATTTTCGGCTCCAGCAAGTCCAAGTCTTGCCAGGTGTGCCAGGTGGCTCATGTGCACTGCGAGTGGCCTGGAGTTGAGAGCATGCTGGTGCATCAGAGGAGGGCCGGAAATGATGAGGAGGAGTCAGAGAGGCCAAGGAAAAAGGCCAGGGGTGTAGAAAGGGTGACAACGTTGGAGGATGAGTCAGAGGGGAGTCAGAGGAATAAGGGAGGGTGTGGCTCATGCCGGGAGGTGGCTGAGTAGCTCGCAGTGGTAATTATGCTGCAAAGTCACCATATGGTGCGGCTGACAAAGGCGATGAAGGAGAATGCTGAACTCCAGAAGGTGGAGTTGGAGAGGAAACTCCAGAGGGAGTTTGTGAAGAAGAGGCGGGCTGACAAGGGGGTCAGTACCGGGGTAGAGTCAGAGGGATCAGAGGGATCGGGGGAGGATAAGGGAAAAGAAGATGTGGATGCGGAGGGTGATGAGGAAGTTACAGAATAGGTTAGAGTAGTTTGTCCTAAAGGACAAGGGAAATGAAAGATACCCACAAAGGGGTTTTTATTGGAGTGTGTGAAGTGCGCAGAGGTAATCGGTAAAGTCAGAGAGAAGTGGAGAAGATGACCAGAGAGGTTGGAGGGAAGTAGAGAAGGGGTAGTCATGGGGCTGTGTGAGCTCAAGCCTAAGCAGGAGTTGCGAGCAGAGGCCCTATCCCCTTCTTAGGGAGATGCCCCAGGCATCAAGCCAGAGCATCGGAAATAGGAAAAAAAAATTTGGACAGAACAGGAGGTGGGGGTCAAAGTACTGGATGCAGACACGAAGTGATTGGAGGACTGAGTTAGCCAGAGGACGAAACCCAGGGCTACTGAGATCTCGGAGGGGGCTAGCAAGGCAGTTAGGGCATGGACAAGGTATTGTTTCAATCCTGGAATGCTCTACGGAGCAATAAGTGGGGGACACAAAAATATCCTGTGATAGAACAGGAGCTCCTAGTGAGGTTTGATGAAAGTCATCACAGAGTGATTGATGGTTGCGGAGTACAATGATATCAGAGGGGACAAGATGGTGGGGTTTCAGAGATCTGAGAGGGAGTGGACACACAAGTTGGAGATCCAGAATGGGATGCCGGAGATGCACATGAGTGGGGGTGCGAACCCCAACATGTGCAGGGGGACAGGAAAACTAAGCACAAATTGTCCGAGGATAGTCGCATGCAGTGTGGCCATCAAGACCACAATAAAAACATAACCGGAGGTTGAAGCGCCGCTGGCACTCCAATGCAGAAAGTTTGCCATCCAGACCAAGCACAGAGGTGAGATCTGGAGATGGGGATGATGGAGTATCAGGGTTTTCGTTGGCCTGGGACTCTTCATCAAAGGCATCAGAAATGGAGGGGTCCTCAGCCTGAGACTCTTTGTCAGAGGTGTCAGAGGTGTCAGAGTTGAGATGATCTAAGGGGAGGTCAGGATCATCAGGAGGAGAGTCAGAGTCGGAGTGGTCGGAAAAAGAGTCATGGGGGGAGTTAGATTTGAGGTCGTAAGAATCAGAGGGGTTATCTAATGAAGGATCAGAGTTGGAGGCATGGGGAGAGGTATTGGAGTCGGAGTGGAGAAGGTCGGGTTCGAACCATTCTAGGGCCATACCTGTTAGGTAGGACTGGGCAAATGTGACCTTGGTTTGGTCAGTTCTGAAGGCCCTAGGCTGGTCTTGGAAATTCAACTCACACTGGACCAAGAAGGTCTGGAGCTGATGAGGGTTGGTGCCATCAAACTGATCCGGAGCTCAGACCTTGGTTCGGGTGGCAGAGGGATGGGGGGAGCAGTTGGCAGATCTAGCCAACTGCCTGATAGCTCATGAAAGGATGGTGAGGGCATCACCGGAGGGATCTTTGGAGTCTGAAGACTCTGAGTCAGTGTCGTCAGAGTTGTTGTTGGCGTGATGGGGGGGCCAGTCCGGCACAAATGAATCTGGGCACTGACCAGATGAGGCCAGGGTGCGATATCTCCTGCCTGGGGCTTGCGCCCTCAGAGTAGAAGGATTTGGAGGACATGACTGAGGGGTGGAGGGAGCTGGATGACGAGACTGTGAAGCTGAGCTGATGGGATGTCAGGCAGAGAAGCTGTAGAAGTGGTCTTTGTTACGAACGTATTTTCTCCTATCTCTTTTTCTCTTTTTCTTTTTACTTCAGGTTGATTCGAACTCTCGAACAACTACTTACGGTAACTTATTCCCACACCAAGGTGGACGGACTTGTCGTCTCAA
>JBBPML010000534.1:0-14206 GCA_038090275.1 Austroboletus novae-zelandiae
AGTCGAGTCATCCCTTTTATGCTCCGCTTTATTCTCTCTTGACTCGCCTATATAAACCCTTCGATACCCTCGATGTATTCCCCAAGTTAGACCTACCCGAATCTACCTTGATCATCGACTCCTCTCGAGCCCCCTCCTAGTCCCTGCCTCATCATCAAGTAGGCAGTCTCTTTGTCCCTCGTCGTCGCTCCTCCATAGCGACTCCTTCGTCCCTGTGTCACAACATACGTTGACCAGGTCAACAGCTCACAACATACCGTTGAGGCTGAGGATAGCGGATCGCCCGTCTATCAAACCTTGCCACGTCAGCTGAACAGCGACGTTAACGTCCCCTCGCCCCCTCGTCCCTCGGGTCTACGCCTGAGCGTAACATGGAACAGAGACTAATCCTTTTCATGGAACTGTGTTTTGACGCTCCACAGACTATTCAAGAGGTTAGTAATTCAGATCACCCTCCTGGCTATATGGAGATCCGAACATCGGAAGACCCTAGAGTAGACGACACTCTACTCATGCCCCCTGGTGTCCCCATTGCCATTCCCTGTCCCTATTCATCCTGCACTCGCTCTGTTGAGTGTGGAGAATTCTGTCAACATCTGGAGATTGGTGTTACCTATCTCAGGCGAGATCAAGGCGAGCCACTTGAAACCCATAGACGAAACCCTTTCATTGTGTTTTGTCACATCTGACCTCCTCCAACTCCCACTTTTGGTTCACAATCTGAAACTGATCAGATCATTGAGGTTGTAGATTCTGAGTTTCAAGATCTACCTCTGCTCATTTCAAACTCAGAGGAGAATTTAAGATGCTCACCTCTCCCACCTTACTCTTGCCACCAACTGTTACGATCCGTGTATACCCCTACTCTTTTCTCTTCACTCTTACCCTAGTTTCCCTACAGACACTGCTCTCGCTGTTCGAGTCCCGCTTGAGCCATCTTATTATTTCCCCTTTTTCCCTTATCATCGCTTACATATTTAGCGTGACTCATCCACAGTATCTGCAGCTGTACTGATACTGCTATCTCTGACTCACTTCCCTTCTTCGCGATTCCATTGCATTCTATAGTCGAGTCATCCCTTTTACGCTCCGCTTTATTCTCTCCTGACTCGCGTATATAAACCTCTCGATACCCTCGATGTATTCCCCAAGTTAGACCTACCCAAATCTACCTTGTTCATTGATTCCTCTCGGGTCCCCCAGTCCTCGCCTTACTGTTGAGTAGGCGCTCCCTTCATCCCTCGTCATTGCATCACCAAGCGACTCCCTTAGTCCCTGCATCACAACATACGTTGACCAGGTCAACAGCTCACGACATACCATTGAGGCTGAGGATAGCGGATCACCTGTCTATTAAATCCCTGCCACGTCAGCTGAATAGCGACGTTAACGTCCCCTCGCCCCTCGTCACTCGGGTCTACGCCTGAGCGTAACAAAAGGTCTAACTTGCTCTTCACTGGGCAAGCCTCACCTTAGCCCACCATTCATCCCTATCGCCCACCGAACCCTAGACCCTCTCTAGGCCCTCGTCGCTATTGCAAACCTTCACCATCCCCCTCGGAACACTCCTCGGCCTCGCAAGAAGAGGTACCCACTGACGATGATATCGTCGTATCCCCAGAAGATCACGAAGATCTTACCCTCGCCCACGCCCTCTCGTCCTCGTTGGTGATCCCATGAGCCCCCACACCCCCATCACCCACACCGATCAGTAGATCGAACCCCTTCACCCCACCGCCACCCATGTCCCACACCGCCCCCACCCCATCGTCAGTAAAGCCTACCGAACTTCGCCTCGGAGTCCCCGAAGACTTCAATGGATCCTACGAACGTGCCATGCCATGGTACTACTCCGTCATGGCCTACCTCATTGTCAATGGGGAGGTCTACAACACCGACCAGAAGAAGGTCGCCTACGCCCTCTCCTTCATGAAGAAAGGGTCAGCACTCACCTGGGCTGATATCTATCGGCGAAAGGCTATTGACGCCGCCACCTTCGGAACTATTGACGAGTTCACCAAAGTGTTCAAAACCTCCTTTGAATGACACAACGTCTCGGATAACGCCATCCACTGGCTATCCACCCACCACTGTACGACCTCGAAAAGCCAGACCCTCACCACCACCCTCAATACGTACATCACGGACTTCCGCAACCACGTCGCCAACTTCGGCATCAAGGATGAGAATGTCCTCATCAACTTCTTCGCCAATGGCATCCCTGCTCCCCTCATGAAGCGAATCTTCACTATGGACACTCCCCCCACCACCATTGACTCTTGGTACAATAAAGCTGTACATTTCCAAACCCAATGGGAATGCGCCCAGGCCATCTCGGGCAAAAACCCAAAGACCGAATACCGGTCTTACTTGAACCCCACCCCTCACCCCAAGGACCCATACGCCATGGACGTTGACGCGGTCACCACCCCTCACCCCCCCAAACTCACCGACGAAGAGCGACAATGCTGCTTCAGAGAAGGCCGCTGCTTACGCTGCCGAAAGAAAGGCCATAACTCTAAGGCCTGCCCCACCTACACCTCCCCTCCCACCCCTCGCACCTCCTGCATCGAAGAAGTCAAGGAAGAAGATGAATTGGTGCTCGGATTAAATAAAACCACTGCCCTTCCGGGTTTCTAGACGGAGGACCTCGTTCGATGCAAGGCTCCTCCTCCTCCCCCCCTAAATGTACGCATGTAAACGTATCTACTTTGCCTGGAACTATGAAAATCCCCATTCAACTCATCGTTCCATCGCATACGTTTAAAGTCGTCAACACCACCGCCCTGATTGACTCCGGAGCCGACATCTCCTGCATCGATTGGGACTTCGTGCGAAAGCACAAACTCCCCACCACCTGCCTCCCCCACCCCCTCAACGTCCGCAGCGTCACCCAAGACCCCACTGTCCAGGGAGGAGTTAAGTTCTCCACGGAACTCTTTGTCCATATTGAAGGTCTCGCACACAAAGTGACCTTCTATGTCATGAATTGTGGGACAACCAACGTCATCCTCGGACTCCCCTGGCTCAAGGCCACCAACCCCTCCATCAACTGGTCTAAACAGACCATCTCCATCGCCAAATCCACAGATCAGTCAAAACTCCTCCACTCTCTTCACTCTGCCGACACCAAACGCCATGACTCCTATTTCCGCTCCCTCCTCCCTAACGACTCCCCCGAAATCCGACATGTCAACGTCGCTCCCAACCACCATCACCTCCCCAGCTTCCTCAAAGATGAATCCATTGAGGAATTCGGTTCCGTCCCCATCCCCTACGCCACTGTAAACAGAGTCTTTCACGGCGACTCTCGCTTTGTCATCTCCGGACCGGCCAACCTCATAGGCAAGGTCAACACCTCCACGGAACTCGCCGCCAACGCCGAGAAAACAAAACCGAAGCAGGTTTTACCCTCCGAGTACTCTGACTACGCCTCAGTCTTTTCCAAAGAGGCCACCGAACACGTTCCCCCCTCTCGCCCCTACGATCACGAGATCAACCTCGACGCCTCCTTCACCCCCAAAATCGGAAAGGTGTACCCCTTGTCCCCTGATGAACGAAAAGCCACCGAAGCATTCATCGAAGAAGACCTCGCCGCTGGGAAAATCTGCCCCTCCAAGTCCCCCCAAGCCTTTCCATTCTTCTTCATCAAAAAGAAGGACAGCGGCCTCTGCCCTTGCCAAGACTATCGGTACCTGAACGAACACACCGTCCGGGATGCCTACCCCCTCCCCCTCATCTCCGACCTCGTCGACAAGCTCAAAGACATGAAGCTTTTTACCAAGTTCGACGTCCGATGGGGTTACAACAACGTCCGAATCAAAGACAGACATCAATGGAAGGCCGCCTTCGTTATCCACAAAGGCCTCTTCAAACCCACGGTTATGTTCTTTGGACTAACCAACTCCCCCGCCACCTTCCAACAGTTCATGAACGATTCATTTCGAGACATGATCACTGAAGGTTGGCTCGTCGTCTACATGGACAACCTCCTCGTCTACTCCCCCACCGAAGAGCTCCACATCAAACATACCCGACGCGTTCTTCAATGCATGCAGGAACTCGACCTGCACCTCAAACTTGAGAAATGTCACTTCAGGGTGACCAAAGTCGATTACCTTGGAATGATTGTAAAACCCGGTCAACTCGCCATGGACCCTGTCAAACTCGACAGGATCGCATCCTGGCCCACTCCAGAGAAGCTAAAGGACGTCCGATCGTTCCTAGGCTTCGCCAACTTCTACCGCCGGTTCATCCCGGACTACTCCTCAATCACCCGCCCCTTAATCAACCTCACCAAGAAAGACACCCCTTGGGAATGGTCCCCCCTCTGCACCGCAGCCTTCACCCAGCTGAAACATCTCTTCCTGAAGGAACCAGTCCTTCAACTCCCCAACACCTCCACCCCCTTTGCCATCGCCACTGACGCCTCCAAATACGCCTCTGGTGGAATCCTCCTCCAGACCGATGCCAACGGCGATTGGCAACCCTGTTCTTACATCTCTCAGTCCTTCAGCCCGGCAGAGAGAAATTACGACATCTATGATCGCGAACTCCTTGCGATCATCCGTGCCCTTCGATCCTGGAGACAGTACCTCCATGGCTCCCCCCACCCTGTCCAGGTCTTCACAGACCACAAAAACCTCACATACTTCCGCTCCGCCCAGAACCTTAACCGTCGCCAAGCACGATGGCTCCTCGACCTTGCGAACTATGATCTCAAACTCTCGCATGTCCCTGGTAAATCCCTTGCCGGCCCTGATGCCCTTTCCCACCACCCCGATCTTGTCTCTGATGAAGATGACAACTCCGGTGTCACTCTCCTTCCCCAATCCCTCTTCGTCAACCTCATTGACACCATCTTCTCCGAACGTATTTCCGACACTTCTAAACGAGACTCTGTCATCCAGGACTTCCTCCAAATCCTCCCTGGTCCGGACAGCTCCTTCGATCACACCCCCCCCCTTCACCTTCGCAAACGTATCGCCGACTGGCGCTATGACAATGGCGTCCTCACTTTCCAAGGACGAACTTACATCCCTGCCAACGAATCCCTCCGTTGCGCCATTCTTCAATGATGCCACAACCACGAAACAGCCGGCCACCCTGGCTACCTTAAAACCCGCCAACTCGTCTCCTCCGAGTTCTACTGGCCCAGCCTCGCCCAATATGTCCGAAAATACGTTGAAGGATGTGCCATTTGCCAACAAAACAAGGCGAACACCCACCCCACCTCCCCCCCCCTCCTCCCCATCAAATCCTCCTGCACTCGCCCCTTCCAATAGATCTCCTGCGATCTTATCACCGACTTTCCCCTCTCGGACGGCTGCGATACCTTACTGGTCATAGTAGACCATGGGCTTACGAAGGGGGTGATTCTCTGCCCCACCAAGAAAACCATCACCGCGGAGGGAGTCGCATCCCTCTTTTTCCTCACTGTGTTCCGCTGATTTGGCCTTTACGACAAGATCATCTCTGATCGAGGACCACAGTTCGCCTCATCCTTTGCCAAGGAGCTCTCCCGACTCCTCGGATACTCCCTCGCCCTCTCCACCGCCTACCATCCCCAAACGGATGGCAAAACCGAACGAGTCAACCAGGAGATCAAAACTTATCTCCGTATCTTTTGCGGAAGCAACCCCTCCTCCTGGTCCGACTTAATTCCTCACGCCGAATTCGCCCATAACCACCACCCTCACTCCGTCACCGGGCAATCTCCGTTCTATCTCATGATGGGATACGAACCCCAAGCACTCCCAGAAATCTTCGCCCAATCGAAGATTCCCACCCTTGAAGAGCGCCTCCACTCCCTCACTGCAGCCCACAATGAAGCCCTCGCTGCTCATGAACTCGCCAGACAAACCATGGCCGCACGTTCCAAGAAACCCTTCTCCCCCTTCTCCAAGGGAGACCAAGTCTGGCTAGAAGCCAGGAACCTCAAACACCTCGTTGTCAACCCCAAATTCGCATCAAAACGCGAAGGACCTTTTACCATCACCAAGGTCCTCTCACCCCTGACCTATAAACTCCGTCTCCCTCATACCTGGAAGATACACCCCATCTTCCACGCCTCCCTCTTATCGCCCTATCGCGAAAACCGTGTACACGGCCCTAATTTCCCTGCTCCCCCACCTGACCTTATCGATGGCCAAGAAGAATACAAGATCGAAAAGATCATCAAACATTGCGGGTCCCCGATGGCCCGACAATACCTGATCCGATGGAAAGGGTACTCCGCCGAAGAAGATTCCTGGGAACCTGAACGGAACCTACGGAACTCCACAGATATCCTGAATGGATATAAACAACGTCATGGCCTCTCTCCCCTTCAAACCCTTTCCATCGCATCCCTCATGGCCATCCCCACCACCCCCATCAACGACAACTCTTCTGACATCGTCGAGACCAGCTGGTCTTCCACCACCAATGCCCAGGATCAACTGGACCCCACCTACGAACCCCCCGTCCCCCCCTCCGTCCCCTCCGATGACGTCTGGGCCAGATATACCTGGTCTTCCCCTGCTTCCCCTGTCCCCCTCATCGACAGACTTTCTGACCGGCGCGCTCCGGTCAACCATCCTCCATTGTCCTTCCCTACCCATGCCTTCCCCCTCAACCAAGACCTGGTCGACACCACGGCCCACCAACTACACCGGCTCCCTCTCTCCTGCGCCCTTCTAGACACCATGGAGCCAAACTCCACCTTCACATACTTGTACAAAACCTTTCTCTCTACGTTGCGCATCCTCCTCACCACCTCCGCCCCCACCGCCTCTGCTGAGACCGCTGCATATCGCTCCCATCTCTCTCGCATCCTCCGAACTCTCGAGAATCATATCATCCAAATCATGTACCAATGTGATATGCTCGCCTTCATCACAGAAGTTGATTCCCACCTCCGTTACCCCTCCCCGTCTACTTTCACCACCGCACCAGAGTCCCCCCCCATCTCTGCGTCATCCTCCCCCCTCAACAAGATGGAACTCCATATCCTCTCCTGCTTCGACCACCCACGAGTCCCATCCCCCCGCCCTCATGCCGCTCTTCAATGCTTCCACTGCCATACGGTCGGACATATCCGCATCAACTGTCCTCGTTATCAGTGCAACAAATGCAAATAATATGCTCCGGGCCATCAACGGTTCTCTTGCCCCTTGTGGCCTCGTCGTTCCCCCGTCCTCCCTCCCTCGTCCTCGTCCGGATCCTCCTCTCAGGAATCCTACCACAGGGCCCCGTGTCGTCTCCCATTCTCCCGAGCACGACATTCTCCTGTCGCTCGAAGACCTGCCCGCTCCCCTTCCCCCGATATGGACCCCTATGTCTCTATGGAAGCAGACTTCAATGAGGCCGGCTCTGGCTATGGTGACTTTTAGTCTTCGTCATGGACTTGACCCTTAACCGGGGGGTAATGTTACAATCTGCGTATACCCCTACTCTTTTCTCTTCACTCTTACCCTAGTTTCCCTACAGACACTGCTCTCGCTGTTCGAGTCCCGCTTGAGCCATCTTATTATTCCCCCTTTTTCCCTTATCATCGCTTACATATTTAGCGTGACTCATCCGCAGTATCTGCAGCTGTACTGATACTGCTATCTCTGACTCACTTCTCTTCTTCGCGATTCCATTGCATTCTATAGTTGAGTCATCCCTTTTACGCTCCGCTTTATTCTCTCTTGACTCACGTATATAAACCTCTCGATACCCTCGATGTATTCCCCAAGTTAGACCTACCCAAATCTACCTTGTTCATCGATTCCTCTCAGGTCCCCCAGTTCTCGCCTTACTGTTGAGTAGGCGCTCCCTTCGTCCCTCGTCGTTGCATCACCAAGCGACTCCCTTAGTCCCTGCGTCACAACATACGTTGACCAGGTCAACAGCTCACGACATACCATTGAGGCTGAGGATAGCGGATCGCCTGTCTATCAAACCCCTGCCACGTCAGCTGAATAGCGATGTTAACGTCCCCTCGCCCCTCGTCACTCGGGTCTACGCCTGAGCGTAACACCAACCATCACCACTCAATTTTCCTATCCCTTCACCTTGTCTTCATCATGCAAGCTCCAGCTCAACTTGAGGTTCTCAACCCTCTCCCATACGACAAAGAGGCCTACCTAGGTCTAGAGCACGTGGATCAGGCATCCCTCAACCTCCAAGAGGTCAAAGACATTCCCTCAACAGGGAATCCAACCCAAGACTATCATCTCAAGATAGCCAAGTTCGTCAACAGGAGGACCTTTGGTCCCCTTTATCAACACAGAATGAGGAGGAGAGTCAAATACCGAGGAGAGGAGAGGACGGCTGTCACCATAGATGTTCCTCCAGCTCTTCAAATGGCAGGGGTGCCTCATATCCCTCTGCCTTATGCTCTCGACTCCAACTGCATGGCTTATCCTTTTTCAATCCAGCCATGCAAGACCGGCATCCAATCTGGGATGCACATCAATTCATTCATATATCCTATCGACACTCTTGCTGCCGCCTACGAATCTGCTGGTTGGGCCTTCCCAGTCCCTTACTACAATCATACCCATCAGATTTGTATGCACTATCTTGGCTATGAGATTATCTTCCATGATCATCTCAAGTTTCCCCACCATGACCACATTGTGGGAGCTCTAGAACTGAACTGCCGCTATGGGAACCCTGGACCCCAAGCTTTTGACAATGCTCCCTATCTCCGCTTCCTTCACAAATGCATGGACTCTTTTCATAGACACCTTTTTCATCTCCATTGCCCTGCTCAGTTAAACCCAGCTGAACAGAGCCTTCTTGATACTTACAGGAAGGACAAATGCTTCATTAGGCAGTGACACATCCAAAGGCTAATCAAACAAGCCTCATCTCAACATGAGCTTGAAGCCATATATGAAGGCCTTGGCACAAGAATTGTCCCAAGACAGCCTAGACAGGCTGCTGTGGAAGGAAAAGCACATAGAAGGTTTCACATACATCATTGACCTTCTCTTCTCCTCTTCAGTTCCTTCTTTCTGGCCTTTGGATAGATACCACTACAGTACAGGTGCTTACTCTATGGAACTAGATTCACCCTATCTCAACTTCTTGGAACTCAATTCCCTTTGTCAAAAAGTTCATTATCATCCTTTTCATCCTTGTTCCGAACCACTTATCATTGTCTACTGAGGTTTACTTAGTGATATCACAATGAACAATCCATTCTTCTTCAAAGATCTCTACTATGATGATATTACACCGAGTCCCACATGGACTCGAGACCCCAGAACTACCTTTACAAAAGTTCTGAGACCTCTACCTTTACCACCTTCAGACAAGGACAAGCGATGACATTTTTGGAAATCCAAAACAGGGAATCCTACAAAGAAGCAGAGAAAATGGAGAAAATGGAGATGACATTTGGGACTACTATGGCAGACACCAGGACAGGCATCTCCAATGATTCATTCAGTTCCCTCTATTCAACCTTCCTATTTATCCTTGATCAATGACAACTGAACTGATGATTTTCCAAATCTCCCCTTGTCTTTTCACAAATACCTATAAGCAATGACTTCCACTCTTCCCAAAGACTTCAAAATCGACACCACCACCTATGCCCGTGTCCCCATGCTATTGGGAGAAAGCAACTACAATATCTGGGAGAAACACATGAATGGTATTCTCCAGATGCATGGTGTTGCCGGGTTCATAGATGGTTCTCTCACCTATGCTACTATGACTACTGGGACAGATCAAGCCACCTGGAAGGTGCTGGACAAACATGTCCATGGAGCTATGGTTGCCACTCTCTCTGATAGCCTTCTGGCTAATGTCAGCTATGATTGGACTGACCAGATGACCTTTCCATCCCTGGCCAAAGCCCTCTGGGACACCTTTGCTAACCTTTACAAAACTAAAGGCATTGCTGGCCAATTCCATCTTTTCCATAAAGTTTCCAACCATCATATCCACCCTGCTTATGCAGGAGATGATATTTCCTCAATCAATTCACTCTTTGAGCACCTGACTGCTGCAGGCCTCAACATTCCTCAATCTTTTCATGCCATGATCATTTTAAATCAACTCCCTTCGAATTACTTCCAACTTGCTTCAACTCTCACTGCTACTGTTGAAGAAACCAACTTTACTGTTGATCTTGTCACTGCCAAGATACTTGGTGAAGCAGATCTTCATGAAGCCATTCAAAATCGCTCTCCTCTTACTGCTAGGATCTCTGAGGTCCAAGCAAAACCTTCTAGCTCTTTGACTATGATTCATTGTGGTCCTCCTCAGAATAATACCTGGAGACCACAGACTCCTTCTCATATGAATCAACCTTCTGGACCATCTTTCCAGAAGAGACCTAATGTGTGGAAGAACCCACATAACAATTCGAAGCAGAAGAAGAGACAAGCCTACCAACAATGTAAGGCTAAAGGGAAGGGAAAAGCTCCTGCTTCCACTTATCAAGTTGATGGCTTTGTCAATTAGGTGGAAGGTAATGACAATGAAGAGATAATCCCAGATGAGTCTGGAGACCTTTGTGATTGCTTCATGGATCACTTAGAATTTTCACCAGAGGAAATTTCCCTGGACTACAGCGATGAGTCCATGTTTGTTCATACAGGTTGGACAAACTCCGAACATGAGGAAACTGGGATGGATATGGATCTATCCATGCAGCCCTTTTAATCCTGCTCCTCCTACTCAACCCACAGGGGATGGAGCACAGTCTCAGCATAGTGGGAAGAAGATGAAGAAACCAGTGGTGAAGTTATCACTTGGAGGTCTGGTTTCTGGAAGAGGACATTTTGGTAATCATGCCAGTCTTGATAAGATTGCTGTTAAGAGTACCCCTTTACCCCTTCCCGAGCCCATTTACAATGCACCTGGAGAACGTCTTCCAGAGGCTACTAGAGATTATAACTTGTACTCTGATTACCACATCCAACAGACAATAAATGGCTATGATTCTGATTATGTTGCTGCTGTGATCAAGGGAGATCAATCATCATTTTCACAGTCTCATTGGATGGTTGATAGTGGAACTACTGATCATCTATCTCCTTTCATAGATGACTTTGCACATCTTGGCTCGACTACCAAGTCAGCCACTGTTGCAAATGCTGGCTCAATGCAAATGATTGGTCCTGGGACCATCATACTTCAACAGATACATCCAGATCGGACATTTCCTCTGATTACTCTGACAAACGTTTGACATGCTTCTAAGGCTTCCAATCATCTTTTGTCTATTCTCACTTTAACAATGCAGGGATATCGTTGTGAGATCTTAGGGATACTACCAACATTTGGAACAAGGCTGGATTGTTGGCAATACAGGCTTCGGCCTTATCGCCATCCAACAAGTTGCACTGGTTTCAGTCATCTCAGATTACTCCTGATGCTTCTCTTGTTGCCACCCTCTCAGATCAATCCTCTCTTTACCTATGGCACCAAAGATTTGGACATCTATCTAGGAATGCCCTTTGTCAGGCTTTCCAAATCACCTCTGGTTCATCTTCCTTTTCTTCCTCTTCATCCTTTCCACCATGCAAAGGATGTGCTCTAGGCAAAATGCCTTCCTCCTCTCACTCCACTTCTTTTAAGCGTGCTGATCATTCTCTGGCTCTGGTTTACACTGACCTTATGAGTCCTATGCCTGTAACTTCTCACTACCATGCCAAGTACATCTTAACCTTCATTGACGATCATTCCTCCTATGCTCTGCTTGCCTTTGTCAAACAGAAGAGTGCTGTCGCATCTCATTTCCAAAACATGGTTCTTTGAGCTGAGAATCTTCTTGGCTCAACTATCACCTCTGTTCATTCTGATCAAGGGGGGGAATTCCTGGCTGGAGAACTTCCCTCATTCTTCATGTCTAGAGGTATTACACACTTAACATCAGTTCCCCATACTCCTCAACAGAATGGTAGAGCAGAGAGATTCAATTGAACCATCATGGAGAAAGCTCATGCAATGCTTCACCATGCTTGCATGCCACAATCCTTTTGGCAAGATGCTATGTCCACTGCACTTCACATTTACAATCGTCGACCTATTCATCAAGCTAAGTGGAAGACCCCTATAGAGCTATTCTCTGGTAAAGTACCAGATGTTTCATATTTTCGGGTTTTTGGATGTAAAGCCTATGTCCATATACCTGATGAGAAGAGAAAGAACAAGTTATCTCCCAAATCTGCCAAAATGGTATTCATTGATTACCCTCAAGGAACCAAAGGATGGACTTTCTACTCCAGATGAGATCAATCACAAGTTGACTCTGATACAGCCACCTTTGATGAGGACTCCTATCTGTACTATTCCAAGAACAAAGAAAATGATGGACCTGACCCAATTCCTGTGGACCTTGAACCACATATAGAAGACTCTACTGCATCTAATGACCTTCCCTCTGATGAACAGAATCCAGAACTGTCCAGAGACTTTTATTTTCCAATACCTCTAGGACCAGATCATCCCAATCCACCAGATCATCCAGACAATGGGCAATTGTCTGGACCACCTACTCCTGATGCCTGGAATCCACCTCTCAATGGTCTTTCACCATTACTCTTTGATGATGACCCACCATCCTATCACCCTTCTCCTATGCATCCTGCTGAGAAGAGACAACAACCTGATACTGGTCATCATACACAGTACCAAGATTGTCATCAATACAAGAGACATGCTATTACTGATTCACCTCCTACTGATCCTGATCCATCTCCACAAGGACCACAAGCCTGGTTACCCCCTAGGCAACAACCTGATGAATCACTAGTTGAATTTTGTCAGAGACCACATCAGCACCATCCTTCTCAGGATGAGAGATCTACTTATAGACCACCTGCTGAGGTGAGGCAATCCAATCAAAGACAAATACAAAGGATCTTGTCTGATAATGCCTATGGTAATCGCCCTGTGATGGACATTGAAAGGGACCTTGATAGAGGACTCCCTGGAATTCAGGAGGAGCAGAATATGCATACCTCTGATCGAGAACCCACCAATAATGCTGATCTTGGTGAGATGTATAGTTCTCAGTGGATTTGCCACCATTTTTCTATGGCAATTAACTTCACACCTATTGCTGTTTCCTCACATTATAAAGACGTCCTTAAGATGTCTCTAGAGGAACAGAAGCAATGGAAGGTAGCAATGGAGGAGGAGTATAAATCTCTTCGAGATCGAAATGTATGGGATCTGGTAGATCTACCTAAGGGTCATAAACCTGTCAAGGAACAATGGATATATGCAGTCAAAAGCGATGGTCGCAAAAAGGCTCACTTTGTAGCCAAGGGTTTTACCCAAGTCTTTGGAATTGACTATGAAGAAACCTTCTCTCCAGTTGCTCATTTTGAGACTGTTCGTCTCATTCTAGCTTTAGCAGCTCTACACGATTGGGAAATCAAAGCACTGGACGTCAAGACAGCCTTTCTTTTTGAAGAACTTGACAAAGAAATATATCTAGTACAACCAGAAGGTTTCGAAGTTAAAGGTCAGGAGACCAAAGTCTGTTACCTTCGTAAGACCATCTATGGTCTTAAACAAGCTGCCCTTCAATGGAACAAGCAGCTACACAAATCCCTTCTAGAGATGGGATTTCACCAAACTACATCCGATCCAGGAACCTATGTGAAGATAATTGGTCAGGATATTATTCTTATCCTAGTCTATGTGGATGATGCCCTTTTTATTGGAAGTAGTAAACCACAAGTCCTTGCTCACAAGAAGCAATTTATGAAATGATGGGAATCTCGTGATCTAGGAGAAGCTACTGAATATCTTGGTATGAGGATTACTAGAGATCGCAAGAAGCGTTTCTTAGTCCTAGATCAAACCCGCTATGCAGAGAAAGTGATTGAAAGATTTGATCTAGAGAACTATAAACCAGTTACTATGCCTCTGCCAACAGGATACAATCCTAGCCCAAATTCAGATCAGGGACATGCAGACCTTCGAAGTTATTATCAGTCGGTCATTGGATCACTGTTATACATTATGCTTGAGACCAGACCAGATCTTGCCTTCTCAGTAATCAAGATGTTGCAATTCTCCTCTAATCCCTCAAAGGAACACTTGCAGAAGGTGCTCTATGTTACGCTCAGGTGTAGACCTGAGTGACGAGGGGCGAGGGGACGTTAACGTCACTATTCAGCTGACGTGGCAAGGGTTGATAGACGGGCGATCCGCTATCCTCAGCCTCAACGGTATGTCGTGAGCTGTTGACCTGGTCAACGTATGT
>JBBPML010000535.1:0-14190 GCA_038090275.1 Austroboletus novae-zelandiae
CTATGATTCTTTACTGGTCATAGTAGACCATGGGCTTACGAAGGGGGTGATTCTTTGCCCCACCAAGAAGACCATCACCACAGAAGGAATCGCCAATTTCTTCTTCCTCACGGTATACCGCTGCTTCGGTCTCTACGACAAGATCATCTCCGATCACGGTCCACAATTCGCCTCTGCCTTCGCCAAGGAACTCTCCCGACTCCTCGGATACTCCCTCGCCCTCTCCACCGCCTACCACCCCCAAACCGACAGTGAAACCGAACGGGTCAACCAAGAGATTGAAACCTATCTCCGCATCTTCTGCGGAAGTAACCCGTCCTCCTGGTCCGAATTGGTCCCTCACGCCGAATTCGCTCACAATCACTGCCCCCACTCCGTCACCAGACAATCACCGTTCTATCTCATGATGGGATACGAACCACAAGCACTCCCCGAAATCTTCGCTCAATCGAAGATCCCTGCCCTCGAAGAGCATCTCTGCTCCCTCACCGCTGCCCACAACGAAGCCCTCGCGGCCCACGAGCTCGCCAGACAGACCATGGCCGCTTGCTCCAAGAAATCCTTCTCCCCCTTCGCCAAGGGTGACCAAGTCTGGCTTGAGGCCAGGAACCTCAAACGCCTCGTTGTCAACCCCAAATTCGCATCAAAACGCGAAGGTCCCTTTACTATCACTGACGTCCTATCCCCCCTGACGTACAAACTCCGCCTCCCTTGTACCTGGAAGATACACCCCGTCTTCCACGCCTCCCTCTTATCGCCCTATCGCGAAAACCGCGTACACAGCCCAAACTTCCCGGCACCCCCTCCTGATCTAATCGATGGCCAAGAAGAGTACGAGATCAAAAAGATCATCAAACATCGCAGGTCCCCGACGGCCTGGCAATACCTGATCCGATGGAAAGGATACTCCGCAGAAGAGGATTCCTGGGAACCTGAACGGAACCTACAGAACTCCGCAGATATCCTCGACGGATATAAACAACGTCACGGCCTCTCCTCCCCTCAGACCCATTCCATCGCCTCAGTCATGTCCATCCCCACCACCCTCACCACCAACAACTCCTCTGACATTGTCGAAACTGGCTGGTCATCCACCGCCAATGCCCAGGACCAGCTGGACCCCGCCTATGAACCCCCCGTACCCCCCTCCGTCCCTTCTGACGACGTCTGGACCAGATACACCTGGTCCTCCCCCGCTTCCCCTGTACCCCTCATCGACAGACTCTCCAGTCGTCGTGCCCCAGTCAATCACCCCCCGTTGTCCTTCCCCACCCACCCCTTCCCTCTCGACCAAGATCTGGTCGATGCTACAGCCTACTAGCTGCGCCGCCTCCCCCTCTCTCACGCCCTCCTAGATACCATGGAGCCGAACTCCACCTTTACTCATTTGTACAAAACCTTCCTCACAACATCGCGAATCCTCCTCACCACCTCCGCCCCCACCACCTCTGCCGAAACCGCCGCCTACCACTCCCACCTCTCTCATGTCCTTCGCACTCTGGAAACCCATATCATCCAGACGATGTACCAATGTGACATGTTGGCCTTCATTGCAGAGGTGGACTCCCACCTACGCTACCCCTCCCCACCCACCTTCATCACCGCCCCAGAAACACCTCCCATCTCCGCGTCTTCCTCCCCCCTCAACAAAACGGAACTCCATATCCTCTCCCGCTTCGACCGTCCATGAGTCCCATCCCCCCGCCCTCATGCCGCTCTCCAATGCTTCCACTGCCACATGGTTGGACACATCCATATCAACTGTCCACGCTACCAGTGTAACAAATGCAAAGAGTACGCCCCGGGACATCAACGATTCTCATGCCCCTCGTGGCCTCGTCGCTCCCCCGTCCTCCCTCCCTCGTCCTCGTCGGGCTCCTCCTCTCAGGGATCCTATCACCAGGCCCCAAGTCGTCTCCCATTCTCTCGTGCTCGACGATCACCCGTCGCCAGATGACCCGTCCGCTCCCTCTCCCCCGACATGGACCCCTACATCTCCCTAGAGGCAGACTTCAATGATGCTGGTTCTGGTTACAGTGACTTCTAAATCTTCATCATGGACTTGATCCTTAACCGGGGGGTAATGTTACAATTCACGCATGCCCCTACTCTTTTCCCTTCGCTCTTACTCTAGTTTCCCTACAGACATTGCTCTCGCTGTTCGAGTCCCGCCTGAGCCACTTCATTATTCCCCTTTTCTCTTATCCCCGCTTACCTATTTAGCGTGACTCATCCGCAGTATCCGCAGTTGTATTGCTACCGTTATCTCTGACTCATTCCCCTTCTTCACGATTCCATCGCATTCTATAGTCGAGTCATCCCTTTTACGCTCCGCTTCATTCTCTCTTGACTCACCTATATAAACCTCTCAATACCCTCAATGTATTCCCCAAGTTAGACCTACCCGAATCTACCTTGATCATCAATTCCTCTCGGGCCCCCTTGTCCTCGCCTTGCTACCAAGTAGGCGTTCCCCTTGTCACCCTCGTCGTCGCTCCTCCATAGCGACTCCTTCGTCCCTGCGTCACAACATACGTTGACCAGGTCAACAGCTCACGACATACCGTTGAGGCTGAGGATAGTGGATCGCCCGTCTATCAACCCTTGCCACGTCAGCTGAATAGCGACGTTAACGTCCCCTCGCCCCTCGTCACTCGGGTCTACGCCTGAGCGTAACAAACAGAGTCTTTCGCGGCGACTCTCATTTCGTCATCTCTGGACCTGCCAACCTCATTGGCAAGGTCAACACCTCCACAGAACTCGCTGCCAATGCCGAGAAAACTAAACCAAAGCAAGTTCTACCCCCCGAATTCTCAGACTACGCCTCGGTCTTTTCCAAAGAGGCCACCAAACACATTCCCCCCTCTCGCCCCTATGACCACGAGATCAATCTCAATTCCTCCTTCACCCCCAAGATAGGAAAGGTATACCCCCTGTCCCCCGATGAACGGCAAGCCACCGAAGCGTTCATCGAAGAAAATCTCGCCGCAGGGAAAATCCGCCCCTCCAAATCTCCCCAAGCCTCCCCATTCTTCTTCGTCAAAAAGAAGGACGGTGGCCTCCGCCCATGCCAAGATTATCGGTACCTGAACGAACACACCATCTGGGATGCCTATCCCCTCCCCCTCATCTCCAACCTCATTGACAAGCTCAAAGACGCAAAACTCTTTACCAAGTTCGATGTCCGATGGGGTTACAACAACGTCCGAATCAAAGACGGACATCAATGGAAGGCCGCCTTCGTCACCCACAAAGGCCTCTTCGAACCCACAGTCATGTTCTTTGGACTGACCAACTCCCCAGCAACCTTTCAGCGGTTCATGAATGACTCGTTCCGAGATATGATCGCCGAAGGTTGGCTTGTCGTCTACATGGATGACCTCCTCGTCTACTTCCCCACCAAAGAACTCCACAACGAACGTACCCATCGCATTCTTCAACGCATGCAAGAACTCGACTTGCACCTCAAACTCGAGAAATGTCGCTTCAGGGTGACCGAAGTCGACTACCTTGGAATGATTGTGAAACCCGGTCAACTTGCCATGGACCCTGTCAAGCTCGACGGGATTGCATCTTGGCCCACCCCTGAAAAGCTCAAGGATATTCAATCATTCCTAGGCTTCACCAACTTCTACCGCTGGTTTATTCCGGACTATTCCTCCATCGCCCACCCTCTGATCGACCTAACCAAGAAGGACACCCCTTGGGAATGGTCCCCCCTTTGCACCGCAGCCTTCACCCGGCTAAAACACCTCTTCCTGAAGGAACCTGTCCTTCAACTCCCCGACACCTCTGCCCCCTTCGCCATCGCCACCGATGCCTCCAAATATGCATCTGGCGGCATCTTCCTCCAGACCGATACCAATGGCGATTGGCATCCCTGCTCTTACATCTCTCAGTCCTTCAGCCTGGCTGAGAGAAACTACAACATCTACGATCGCGAACTCCTTGCAATCATCCGCGCTCTCCGATCCTGGAGACAGTACCTCCATGGCTCCCCCCACCCCATCCAGGTCTTCACAGACCACAAAAACCTCACATACTTCCGCTCCGCCCAAAACCTTAACCGTCGTCAGGCCCGCTGGCTCCTAGACCTTGCGGACTATGACCTCAAACTCTCCCATGTCCCCGGCAAATCCCTTGCTGGCCCCGATGCCCTCTCCCGCCGCCCTGACCTCATCTCTGATGAAGACGACAACTCCGGAGTTACTCTCCTTCCCCAATCCCTCTTCATCAATCTCATTGACATCGTTTTCTCCGAGCGTATCTCCGATGCATCCAAACGAGATTCTGTCGTCCAGGACTTCCTCCAAATACTCCCTGGTCCCGACAGTGCCTTTGACCACGCACCCCCCCTCCACCTCCGCAACCATATCGCCGACTGGCGCTACGACAATGGCGTCCTCACCTTTCAAGGACGGACTTACATCCCCGCCGATGACGCACTCTGTCGTGCCGTTCTACAACAGTGTCATGACCACGAAACTGCCGGCCACCCCAGCTACCTCAAAACTCGCCAACTCGTCTCCTCCGAGTTCTACTGGCCTGGCCTCGCCCAATACGTCCGAAAATACATCGAAGGCTGCGCAGTTTGCCAACAAAACAAGGCGAACACCCACCCCACATCCCCCCCCTCCTCCCCATCAAATCCACCTGCACCCGCCCCTTCCAACAAATCTCCTGTGACCTCATCACCGATCTCCCCCTTTCGGATGGCTGCGATACTTTACTGGTCATAGTAGACCATGGCCTTACGAAGGGGGTGATTCTCTGTCCCACCAGGAAAACCATCACCGCCGAAGGGGTCGCCAACCTCTTTTTCCTCACTGTGTTCCGCCGCTTCGGCCTCTACGACAAGATCATCTCTGATCGTGGACCACAGTTTGCCTCTTCCTTCGCCAAGGAGCTCTCCCGACTCCTCGGATATTCCCTTGCCCTCTCCACTGCCTACCATCCCCAAACGGACGGTGAAACCGAACAGGTCAACCAGGAGATTGAAACTTATCTCCGTATCTTCTGCGGAAGCAACCCCTCCTCCTGGTCCGACTTAATTCCTCACGCCGAATTCGCCCACAACCACCGCCCCCACTCTGTCACCGGACAATCGCCGTTCTACCTCATGATGGGGTATGAACCACAAGCACTCCCAGAAATCTTTGCTCAGTCGAAGATCCCCGCCCTCGA
The DNA here is from genome assembly GCA_038090275.1 of Austroboletus novae-zelandiae. Lineage (NCBI taxonomy): Eukaryota > Fungi > Basidiomycota > Agaricomycetes > Boletales > Boletaceae > Austroboletus > Austroboletus novae-zelandiae. Next base: position 5,185 of record JBBPML010000535.1, read on the forward strand.
AGAGCGCCTCCGCTCCCTCACAGCTGCCCGCAACGAGGCCCTTGCTGCCCATGAGCTCGCCAGACAAACCATGGCTGCCCGCTCCAAGAAATCCTTCTCCCCCTTCTCCAAAGGAGACCAAGTCTGGCTAGAAGCCAGGAACCTCAAATGCCTTGTCATCAACCCCAAATTCGCATCAAAATGCGAAGGCCCCTTTACCATCACTGACGTCCTCTCCCCCCTGACATAAAAACTCCGCCTCCCTCATACCTGGAAGATACACCCCGTTTTCCATGCTTCCCTCTTATCGCCCTATCGCGAAAACTGCGTACACGGCCCCAACTTCCCAGCACCCCCACCTGATCTAATTGATGGACAGGAAGAGTACGAGATCGAGAAGATCATCAAACACCGCGGGTCCCCGATGGCCCGGCAATACCTGATCCGATGGAAAGGGTACTCCGCAGAAGAAGACTCCTGGGAACCCGAACGGAACCTATGGAACTCCACAGATATCCTAGACGGATATAAACAACGTCATGGTCTCTCTTCCCCCCAAACCATCGCATCCATCATGTCCATCCCCACCACCCTCACCACCGACAACTCCTCTGACATTGTCGAAACCGGCTGGTCGTCCACCGCCAATGCCCAGGACCAGCTGGACCCCGCCTATGAACCCCCCGTACCCCCCTCCGTCCCCTCCGACGACGTCTGGGCCAGATACACCTGGTCCTCCCCCGCTTCCCCCGTCCCCCTCATCGACAGACTCTCCAGTCAGCGTGCCCCGGTCAACCACCCTCCATTGTCCTTCCCCACTCATCCCTTCCCCCTCGACCAAGACCTGGTCGACGCTACAGCCTACCAGCTACACCATCTCCCTCTCTCCCACACCCTCCTAGACACCATGGAGCCAAACTCCACCTTCACACACTTGTACAAAACCTTCCTCACCATGTCACGAATCCTCCTCACCACCTCCGCCCCCACCGCCTCTGCTGAGACTGCTGCCTACCGCTCCCACCTCTCTCATGTCCTTCGCACTCTGGAAACTCACATCATCCAGACGATGTATCAATGCGACATGTTGGCCTTCATCACAGAAGTAGACTCCCATCTCCGATACCCCTCCCCGTCCACCTTTGTCACCGCCCCAGAAACCCCTCCCATCTCTGCGTCGTCTTCCCCCCTCAACGAGACGGAACTACATGTTCTCTCTCGCTTCGATCCCCCACGAGTCCCATCTCCCCGCCCCCATGCCACTCTCCAATGCTTCCACTGCCACACCGTTGGACACATTCACATCAACTGTCCTCGTTATCAGTGTAACAAGTGCAAGGAATACGCCCCAGGACACCAATGTTTCTCGTGTCCCTCGTGGCCTCATCGCTCCCCCGTCCTCCCTCCTTCATCCTCGTCCGGATCTTCCTCTCAGGAATCCTACCACAGGGCTCCACGCCGCCTCCCCTTCTCTCAAGCCCGACACTCTCCTGTCGCTCGACGACCAGTCCGCTCCCCCTCCCCCGACATGGACCCTTACGTCTCATTGGAGGCGGACTTCAACGACGCCGGTTCTGGCTACGGTGACTTTTAGTCTTCATCATGGACTTGACCCTTAACTGGGGGGTAATGTTACGATTTGCATATACCCCTACTCTTTTCCCTTCGCTCTTACCCTAGTTTCCCTACAGACATTGCTCTCGCCGTTTGAGTCCCGCTTGAGCTACTTTATTAATCCCCTTTTTCTCTTATCTTCACTTACATATTTAGTGTGACTCATCTGCAGTATCCGCAGTTGTACTGATACCGCTATCTCTGACTCACTTCCCTTCTTCACGATTCCATCGCATTCTATAGTCGAGTCATCTCTTTTACGCTCCGCTTGATTTTCTCTTGACTCGCCTATATAAACCTCTCGATACCCTCGATGTATTCCCCAAGTTAGACCTACCCGAATCTACCTTGTTCATTGATTCCTCTCAGGTCCCCCAGTCCTCGCCTTACTGTTGAGTAGGCGCTCCCTTCGTCCCTCGTCGTCGCATCACCAAGCGACTCCCTTTGTCCCTGCGTCATGACATACGTTGACCAGGTCAACAGCTCACGACATACCGTTGAGGCTGAGGATAGCGGATCGCCCGTCTATCAAACCCCTGCCACGTCAGCTGAATAGCAATGTTAACGTCCCCTTGCCCCTCGTCACTCGGGTCTACGCCTGAGTGTAACACGAACAGTGAGAGCAGTGTCTGTAGGGAAACTAGGGTAAGAGTAAAGGAGAAAAGGTAGGGGTATGCACGAATCGTAACATTACCCCCCGGTTAAGGGTCAAGTCCATGACGAAGACTAAAAGTCACCGTAGCCAGAGCCGGCCTTGTTGAAGTCCGCTTCCATAGAGACATAGGGGTCCATATCGGGGGAAGGGGAGCGGGCAGGTCTTCGAGCAACAGGAGAATGTCATGCTCAGGAGAATGGAAGACGATGCGGGGCCCTGTGGTAGGATTCCTGAGAGGAGGATCCAGATGAGGACGAGGGAGGGAGGACGGGGGAGCGATGAGGCCACGAGGGGCAAGAGAACCGTTGATGGCCCGGAGCGTATTCTTTGCATTTGTTGCACTGATAACGAGGACAGTTGATGTGGATATGTCCGACCGTATGGCAGTGGAAGCATTGAAGAGCAGTGTGAGGGTGGGGGGATGGGACTCGTGGGTGGTTGAAGCGGGAGAGGATATGGAGTTCCGTCTCATTGAGGGGGGAGGATGATGCGGAGATGGGGGGGGACTCTGGTGCGGTGGCGAAAGTGGACGGGGAGGGGTAGCGAAGGTGGGAATTGACCTCTGCGACAAAGGCCAGCATATCGCATTGATACATGGTTTGGATGATATGGTTTTCTAGAGTTCGGAGGACACGAGAGAGGTGGGAGCGATATGCTGCAGTTTCGGCAGAGGCGGTGGGGGCGGAGGTGGTGAGGAGGATTCGCGACATGGAGAGGAAGGTTTTATATAAATGGGTAAAGGTGGAGTTCGGTTCCATGGTGTCTAAGAGGGCGCGAGAGAGAGGGAGGTGGCGTAGCTGATAGGTTGTGGCGTTGACCAGGTCTTGGTTGAGGGGAAAGGGGTGGGTGGGGAAGGACAGCGGGGGGTAATTAACTGGGGCACGCCGATCGGAGAGTCTGTCGATGAGGGGAACAGGGGAGGCGGGAGAGGACCAGGTGTATCTGGCCCAGACGTTGTCGGAGGGGACAGAGGGGGGGACGGGGGGTTCGTAGGTGGGGTCCAGTTGATCCTGGGCGTTGGCGGTGGAAGACCAGCCGGTCTCGACGATGTCTGAAGAGTTGTTGTTGGAGGGGGTGGTGGGGATTGCCATGAGGGATGTGATGGAAAGGGTTTGAGTGGAAGAGAGGCCGTGACATTGTTTATATCCATTCAGGATATCTGTGGAGTTCCATAGGTTCTGTTCGGGTTCCCAGGAATCTTCTTCGGCGGAGTACCCTTTCCATCGGATCAGGTATTGTCGGGCCGTCGGGGACCCGCGGTGTTTGATGATCTTCTCGATCTCATACTCTTCTTGGCCATCGATTAGATCAGGTGGGGGTGCTGGGAAGTTGGGGCCGTGTACGCAGTATTCGCGATAGGGCAATAAAAGGAGGCATGGAAGACGGGATGTATCTTCCAGGTATGAGGGAGACGGAGTTTGTAAGTCAGGGGTGAGAGGACCTTGGTGATAGTGAAGGGTCCTTCACGTTTCGACGCGAACTTGGGGTTGACAATGAGGCGTTTGAGGTTTCTGGCCTTGAGCCAGACTTGGTCTCCTTTGGCGAAGGGAGAGAAGGATTTCTTGGAATGGGCGGCCATGGTTTGTCTGGCGAGCTCGTGGGCAGTGAGGGCTTCATTGCGGGCAGCAGTGAGGGAGCAGAGGTGCTCTTCAAGGGCGGGGATCTTCGATTGGGCGAAGATTTCTGGGAGGGCTTGGGGTTCATACCCCATCATGAGGTAGAACGGGGATTGGCCGGTGACAGAGTGGGGGCGGTGATTGTGGGCAAATTCGGTGTGGGGAATTAAGTCGGACCAGGAGGAAGGGTTGCTTCCACAAAAGATGCGGAGATAGGTTTTGATCTCCTGATTGACCCGTTTGGTTTCACCGTCAGTTTGGGGGTGGTAAGCGGTGGAGAGTGCGAGGGAATATCCGAGGAGTCGGGAGAGCTCCTTGGTGAAGGATGAGGTGAATTGTGGTCTGCAATCGGAGATGATCTTGTCGTAAAGGCCGAATTGGCGGAACACAGTGAGGAAAAAGAGGGATGCGACTCCTTCCACGGTGATGGTTTTCCTCGCCGTTGTCGTATCACCAATCAGCGATGCGTTTGCGGAGGTGGAGGGGGGGTGTGTGATCAAAGGCACTGTCGGGACCAGGGAGTATTTGGAGGAAGTCCTGGACGACAGAGTCTCGTTTGGAAGCGTCAGAGATATGCTCGGAGAAGACGGTGTCAATGAGGTTAATGAAGAGGGATTGGGGGAGGAGGGTCACTCCAGAGTTGTCGTCTTCGTCAGAGATGAGGTCGGGACGGCAGGAGAGGGCATCAGGGCCGGCAAGGGATTTACCAGGGACATGCAAGAGTTTGAGATCATAGTCCACAAGGTCGAGGAGCCATCGTGCTTGGCGACGGTTGAGGTTCTGGGCGGAGCGGAAGTATGTGAGGTTTTTGTGGTCTGTGAAGACCTGGACAGGGTGGGGGGAGCCATGGAGGTACTGTCTCCAGGATCGAAGGGTGCAGATGATCGCGAGGAGTTCGCGATTGTAGATGTCGTAGTTTCTCTCTGCCGGGCTGAAGGACTGAGAGATATAGGAGCAGGGGTGCCAATCGCCATTGGTGTCGGTCTGAAGGAGGATCCCGCTGGAGGCGTATTTGGAGGCGTCAGTGGCGATGGCAAAAGGGGCAGAGGTGTCGGGGAGTTGAAGGACTGGTTCCTTCAAGAAGAGGTGTTTCAGCCAGGTGAAGGCTGCGGTGCATAGGGGGGACCATTCCCAAGGGGTGTCCTTCTTGGTTAGGTCAATCAGGGGGTGGGCGATAGAGGAGTAGTCCGGAATGAACCGGTGGTAGAAGTTGGCGAAGCCTAGGAATGATCGGACGTCCTTTAGCTTCTCTGGAGTGGGCCAGGATGCGATCCTGTTGAGCTTGACAGGGTCCATGGCGAGTTGACCGGGTTTTACAATCATTCCAAGGTAATCGACTTCGGTTACCCCGAAGCGACATTTCTCAAGTTTGAGGTGCAGGTCGAGTTCCTGCATGCGTTGAAGAACGCGTCGGGTACGTTCAATGTGGAGCTCTTCGGTGGGGGAGTAGACAAGGAGGTCGTCCATGTAGACGACGAGCCAACCTTCGGTGATCATGTCTCAGAATGAGTCGTTCATGAATCATTGAAAGGTTGCAGGGGAATTGGTTAGTCCAAAGAACATAACTGTGGGTTCGAAGAGGCCTTTGTGGGTGACAAAGGCAGCCTTCCATTGATGTCCGTCTTTGATGCGGACGTTGTTGTAGCCCCATCGTATGTTGAACTTGGTGAAGAGTTTGGCGTCTTTAAGTTTGTCAATGAGGTCAGAGATGAGAAGGAGGGGGTAGGCATCTCAGATGGTGTGTTCGTTCAGATACCGGTAGTCTTGGCATGGGCGGAGGCCACCGTCCTTCTTTTTGACGAAGAAGAACGGGGAGGCTTGGGGGGAGTTGGAGGGGCGGATTTTCCCAGCAGCGAGGTTTTCTTCAATGAATACTTCTGTGGCTTTCCGTTTGTCAGGAGACAGAGGGTACACCTTTCCAATCTTGGGAGTGAAAGAGGAATTGAGGTTGATCTCGTGGTTGTAGGGGCGAGAGGGGGGGATGTGTTCGGTGGCCTCTTTGGAAAAGACCGAGGCGTAGTCGGAGAATTCGGGGGGTAGAACTTGCTTTGGCTTAGTCTTCTCAGCATTGGCAGCGAGTTCTGTGGAGGTGTTGACCTTGCCAATGAGGTTGGCAGGTCCGGAGATGACGAAGCGGGAATCACCGCGAAAGACTCTATTCACGGTGGCATAGGGGATGGGGACAGAGCTAAATTCCTCAATGGATTCGTCTTTGAGGAAGCTGGGGAGGTGGCGGTGATCGGGGACGACGTTGACATGTCAGACTTCAGGGAGATCACTAGGGAGGAGGGAGCGGAAGTAGGAGTTGTGCTGTTTGGAGTCGGCCGAATGGAGAGAATGAAGGAGTTTCGACTGGTCAGTGGATTCAGCGATGGAGATAGTCTGATTGGACCAATCAATGGAGGGGTTTGTGGCTTTAAGCCAAGGGAGTCCGAGGATGACATTAGTCATCCCACAATTCATGACATAGAAGGTTACTTTATGCGCGAGACCTTCGATGTGGATAAAGAGTTCCATGGAGAATTTGACTCCTCCTTGGACAGTGGGGTCTTGGGTGACGCTGCGGACGTTGAGGGGACGGGGAAGGTGAGTGGTGGGGAGTTTGTGCTTTTGCACGAAGTCCCAATCGATGCAGGAGATGTCGGCTTTGGAGTCAATCAGGGCAGTGGTGTCAACGACTTTGAACGTATGCGATGGAACGATGATTTGAACTGGGAGTTTCATTGTTCCAGGCAGGGTAGATACTTTTACATGCGTACGTTTAGGGGAGGAGGAGGAGGAACCTTGCATCAAACAAGGTCCTCCATCTAAAAACCCGGAAGGGCAGTGATTTTGTTTAGTCCGAGCACCGAGTCATCTTCTTCTTTGACTTCTTCGATGCGGGAGGTGGGAGGGGTGGGAGGGGAAGTGTAGGTGGGGCAGGCCTTGGAGTTATGGCCCTTCTTTCGGCAGCGCAAGCAGCGGCCTTCTTTGAAGCAGCATTGTCGCTCTTCGTTGGTGAGTTTGGGGGGGCGGGGGATGGTGACCGCGTCAACGTCCATAGCGTTCGGGTCCCTGGGGCGAGGGGTGGGATTCGAGTACGACCGGTATTCGGTCTTTGGGTTTTTGCCAGAGATGGCCTGGGCGCGTTCCCATTGGGTTTGGAAGTGTACAGCTTTGTCGTACCATGAGTCGATGGTGGTGGGGGGGGTGTCCATAGCGAAGATTCGCTTCATGAGGGGGGCGGGGATGCTGTTGGCGAAGAAATTGATAAGGACGTTCTCATCCTTGATGCCAGAGTTGGCAACGTGGTTGCGGAAGTCCGCAATATAGGTGTTGAGGGCGGTGGCGAGGGGTTGGCCTTTTGAGGCTGTACAGTGGTGGGTGGATAGCCAGTGGATGGCGTTATCCGAGACATTGTGTCATTCGAAGGTGGTCTTGAACGCTTTGGTGAACTCGTCAATAGTTCCGAAGGTGGTGGCGTCGATTGCTTTTCGCCGGTAGGTGTCGGCCCAGGTAAGTGCTGACCCTTTCTTCATGAAGAAGAGGGCGTAGGCGACCTTCTTCTGGTCAGTATTGTAGACCTCCCCATTGACAATGAGGTAGGCCATGACAGAGTAGTACCATGGCATGGCACGTTTGTAGGATCCATCGAAGTCTTTGGGGACTCTGAGGCAAAGTTTGGTGGGTTTCACCGGTGATGAGGTGGGGGTTGTGTGGGACATGGGTGGCGGTGGGGCGAAGGGGTTCAATCTACTGATTGGTGTAGGCGATGGGGGTGTGGGGGCTCATGGGATCACCAACGAGGACAAGAGGGCATGGGCGAGGGTAAGATCTTCGTGATCTTCTGGGGATACGACGATATCGTCGTCAGTGGGTACCTCTTCTTGTGAGGCCAAGGAGTGTTCTGAGGGGGACGGAGAGGGTTTGCAATAGTGACGAGGGCCTAGAGAGGGTCTAGGGTTCGAGGGACGATAGGGATGAATGGTGGGCTAAGGTGAGGCTTGCCCAGTGAAGAGCAAGTTAGACCTTTTGTTACGCTCAGGCGTAGACCCGAGTGACGAGGGGCAAGGGGACGTTAACGTCGCTGTTCAGCTGACGTGGCAAGGGTTTTGATAGATGGGCGATCCGCTATCCTCGGCCTCAACGGTATGTCGTGAGCTGTTGACCTGGTCAACGTATGTTGTGATGCAGGGACAAAGGGAGTCGCTTGGTGATGCGACGACGAGGGACGAAGGGAGCGCCTACTCAACAGTAAGGCGAGGACTGGGGGACCCGAGAGGAATCAATGAACAAGGTAGATTCGGGTAGGTCTAACTTGGGGAATACATCGAGGGTATCAAGAGGTTTATATAGGCGAGTCAAGAGAGAATCGAGCGGAGCGTAAAAGAGATGACTCAACTATAGAATGCGATGGAATCACGAAGAAGGGAAGTGAGTCAGAGATAACGGTATCAATACAACTGTGGATACTGCGGATGAGTCATGCTAAATATGTAAGCGATGATAAGAGGAAAAGGAGGAATAATAAAGTGGCTCAAGCAGGACTCGAACAGCGAGAGCAGTGTCTGTAGGGAAACTAGGGTAAGAGTAAAGGAGAAAAGGTAGGGGTATGCGTGAATCGTAACAAGAAGTGGTCCATGGCACCGAAGTCCCATCCCTATTGGGTGGAGGCCATCGCTCAGAAGTTTAATTGAATCCAAACAGCAGTGTCCAAAGCTCAGCCTTGTTTTGTGGACGGTTGTTTAGTCGAGAGAGGTGACCAGGTAGCTGACAGGTTAGTCAGAACCAAAGATGAAAGTTTGAAGAAGGCTAGGAGGGATGCCTGTAGGACGATGGTCAGTAATTCATGACTTCCGCTCATCACCAGATTTAACAGAAAAGACAGAAATATAAACAATGCGTCCAAGTTACTGAACTTGCATCCCAGCTGAATAAAGAAATTGGTCAGGACGAGGACACACGTACTTGGAGATTTTTGCATGAAGTTATTATGATGCTGGGTAGTGGTAGTACAACCTCCCTATACCTGTTACGCTCAGGCGTAGACCCGAGTGACGAGGGGTGAGGGGACGTTAACGTCGCTATTCAGCTGACGTGGCAAGGGTTGATAGACGGGCGATCCGCTATCCTCAGCCTCAACGGTATGTCGTGAGCTGTTGA
>JBBPML010000536.1:0-14106 GCA_038090275.1 Austroboletus novae-zelandiae
AGGGAAGCTCCTGGAATCAGCTGGTGTTCACGAAGCTGATGGGCTCACCATGGTCAATATATGCACATCCTGCCTTCAAGATCTCCAAAGCCCAAAGGCAATGCCTCCACAATACTCTCTAGCCAATGATCTATGGATTGGACCTATTCTGTGGCAACTGCAAGCCCTAACATTTCCAGAGAAGCTTCTTATTGCACTTCTGTATCCTCAGGTTTTTTTTCTTTAAGCTGTTCCCCAAGAAGATCAGTGAGATTCAAAACACTTCTGCCTGTCAAAAGACAATGCAAGGCAATGTTAACACATATGCCCTTGATATGCAGGACATTTTTTCAATGATCGAAGGGTCATTAATGCCACGCCCACCTACTATCCTTGCTTCAGTGATTTCCATCATGTTCATTGGAGTTGGTCAGCTTCCAAAGACTTGGTTATGCTCCATGTTCTGGGTACACAAAGTCATCATATTTGAAGCCCTTTATTGGTTGAAAGAGAACAATACCACCTATTATGGAGATATTGAAATCAGCACAGAACAGATTCAATTGCTCCCAGATGATGATGTACTGCAGGAGGTCAAGAGTCTTGTGTGCCAAACAACAGAGGTCAATGTAATTGATCAAGAAAGAAATGATTACATCCCTGATGATGAGTCAATTGGTAAGTTAATGACATGGAAACTCAATTAGCCACTAACTGTTGCTGTTCAGAGAGCACTGGAAGAATGGGTGATGAAAGTTCATCAGAACCACTACTGGGAACAGGCAAGTCAGATTGACCCATTTACATACAATATTGCTGACAACCATACTTAGACCTGGATGTCATACCTCTTCAAATATCTGGGGTGATAGACACAGATCTTACAAACCTAAGTGTGAATGAGCTGATGGCATGGGGCTTGGTGAACCTTTGAAAGGAGAGGAAAGAGGGTAGTTATGCAGTGCAGCATGGGCTTAATCCTGTCAATGATTTTGGCCAGTGGCATAATCAAAATCCTGAGGATCAAACTGAGTTGTCAACATGCCATTGAGACAACTTTTTTGAGAAAGCATTTCCTTGCCTATATCCCTATGGAGTTGGGGGCATTGAGGGCAAGCAAGCTGTCAACCTTGAATTTCTCAGCCATGTTCACTGGTCACTGAGATACCACAACCAATGCTTTTGATGAAACATTTCCTTTCATTACCTTTGGCATGTTTCAGTGACGTCAAGCTCTTCATTCTGCATGTGTTCAGATGTGCCGTAAATTTTTTGAGAAGGATGCTCATATCCTATCAACTCTTACAATGACAAAACTTCAGAAAGTGCAAAAAGAGAAAGATGATTGCTTGCCATTTTCAGATCCTGCTGTCAAGTTGCTGTGGAAATACCTCTATGCTACCAGTGGGCACATAATGGGATCAGATTAATCACGTTACCAGCTACAGAGCCAAATTTGGGCAACCTCCATCTTCATGAATCCACCTTCATTGTGGATAACCATTAATCCCTGTGATTTGCATGACACAATTGCACAAGTCTTCACTGGTGAAAATATCAACATGAATGCATTTCTCCAAGCCATTGGCCCATCTAAGGAGAAGAGAGCCCTGAATATCACCTCAGATCCATATACTGCTGCCAAGTTTTTTTCATTTCACCATCCAAACAGTTCTTCATATGTTGTTTGGCATCCAGGTGACACCATATCAGGTGAAGTTGTCAGTAGGCATCTTTGGGCACATCAAGTCATACTTTGGGATGGTTGAGTCACAAAGATGTGGCAGTTTACACCTTCACATGCTCATTTGGCTTGAGAATACTCCTCCTGCCAATGAGCTGGAAGCAATGTTGAAGTCAGCAGATTTCAGGGAGAAAGTATGCAAGTTCATATCTGCAAATCTTACCTTCCTGACCTCGAATCTGTGGAATCTGTTAGAGCAATTCTCAACAATGTAGAAGTTGCTTGGTCTCATCCACCTAACTCAGATGCTGAGAATTACAATGAACAACTTACCTCTCTGGAACTACAGGTTGCTTGTGTAAAGCAGATACACACATGCAAGGTCTGCTGTTGTCTCATCCCTGATGCATCTGGTCACCTGAAGTGTAAATGCTGTGCACCCTTTGCAATCTCACTTCAAGATACAATCAACAAATTATGAAGCTGGGGTCCCAAATGTCTTTATGGTTTCATGAATGGATGGATGCCATTGCTTGCTGTGAACATTTGGTGTACTAATGATGGTAAACTTCTCACCAGTGGCAGAGACACGAAGAATATTACATTCTACATAACCATGTACACTGCTAAAAAGCAGGGGAAGAATCACAACATGTCAGCTATCCTTGCAAAAGGGTTCGCATATCATATGGAACATACCTCCTACATAGAATCCCTCCATGATCAGCAGCACTTACTCCTCTTTCGCCTCATTCACATGATCAACCAAGAGCAGGAGTTGGCTGGTCCCATGGTTATTTCATATCTGATGGGATGGGGAGACACATATATATCTCATCACTATACACCAATATATTGGTCATTGTTCATTTCTGCTCTTCTTTGAGTGCACCCAACACTCACCTGAAGTTGTGGTCAGCAAGGAGAAAATAGCAACTCTGAGACAAATGAAAAAGCCAAAATGGAGATAAGTATGTAGTATGCTTTTTCGGTGTTAATATTCATTCATTCTCACATGACACTCAGCACAAGGGAAGGTGATAACACAACTAGCATGAATGACTCAGAGGGCAGCACTGGGGCAGCTGAGGTTGGTTATTTTATTCATTAAGAACATAACAGAGACTCAGCATACAAATTTTACAGGAAGTCAATGAAGTTGTTATGCTAGATATTGACAGTAATGGTCACTTATACAGAAAATGCCAAGTTACTGACTACATCTGTTGAGGAGATGAGCTTGAATATTATAATGTCATCAATTTTTTTGTCAACACTTACAAAGCTGATGTGGACACAAAAGCTCTAACTGAACTTGTCACCAATAACACCAATTACTACAGGGCTGGCTATTGACATCATATGCACATTCAGTATCTTCCATCACATCCAAAGCACCTGTCTAAGCAGCATATCATTAGGATGAAAGGGCACAGCAACTTGCCTAATTTTATTGGCCAGTACTTTCCCCACTGTGATGACCCTGATGATCAATCATACTACTGTGCATCTATGTTGACAATCCTTAAGCCCTGGCATAATCTGGAAAATGACCTCAAATGACCAGAACAGACCTGGAAAACTGCCTTCAACAACTTCTTGGCCAGTGCCCCATAAAAAATACACCATATTTTATCTGGAATATAGTACTTCCATGACTATGAGTCAACAGCATGCTGATCATCTGATGCCATGCCATTTAATGCCACAGAGCACAAGGGCTGTGTTGATAATCTGGAGCTTGGTGAAGATGCTTCCAACAATTCAGTCAATCCTGCTATATTGATGGAGGAGGGGCTAGAAATACTTCTTCAGAACCATGGCTCACTGAGAGAACAGTTACATGTGCACATCACTGTTGAGACTATATGAAAGGTGAAATTTTTTCATGATGATGAAGCCAATTGGGATGTGTCAACTGGCCAACTACCCAGATGCATGTCAGCCAACAACATGGAAAAGCTACTGGCATGGAAGGAACAGATGGCTCAGGATGTCAACAGACAGAATGCTACCATTGAAACATCTCAAAGTCCAGTTGTCAATGGAAGTGAAGCAGGCAATGGAGCATCTGTGGAGCATGTAGAGACCTTGGGACCCAATGCAGAGAGACAAGTCACTTACATTCCATTAGGAGCAGAGATATCTGAGGATGTATTGCCTTCTGTCAATTCATCAATACTAAAGGAAGACCAATTCTGAGCCTATGACATTGTCACCTGGCATCTCGACCAGATTCTCAGCAGAGCCAAACTGCCATCTCTATGAATTTTGCTGCATAGAGAGGGCAGGACTGGGAAGTCAAAGGTTATCCAGACAATTATGGATTACTTTCATAGTAGGGGAGTGAAGCACAAACTTTTAAAGGTGGCATATACTGGTGTTGCAGCATCATTAATCAAGGGAAAGATCACTCATACAATTGCTATGATTAGTCAGGCTTCAATGAAAAATGGAACAGTCAGTGTGGCATCACAAGCCAAGTTGCAGCAGTTCTGGAAAAATTATACATACCTTATCATTGACGAAATATTGATGATTGGGAAAGCTTTCCTGTTACACATGCACAATGTTTGATCTCTCAGAGTGTCCTTTGAAGGTGACACAAAGTCCTGTAGAAATCCTAGGGGAGTCTCAGTGGAACCATCACACTAGAGTGAGATCAAACACTATGTATAATTGCACAGATTTAGCTGAGTACAAATGGCCACATAGGGCAGGTATTTAAGTAGTACTGAAGTATATGCAAAAGTACTACTAATCTGCGGTCCATGAAGTAATACAGTGGCCTATGGGGTAAGCAAGACCAGATGAATATGGAAATACTAGATCCGGACAGTGGATCAAAGGAGGTAATAAGGTCCATGACAAAAGGGGAATATGAAATAGGCAAAATGAAGTTAACCATACCAATGCAGTTAGAAGTCTATAGGATGTGTCAAATGAAAACAGTCCATAACAGGGATTACCAAAAAAGAAAGAGTCCATATTAGAAGTGAAAAAGTAAAACGAGTCATTATATAGGGGTTCATAGTTCTCAGGAAACAGGATCCTGAGGCATTCCTCTGGTAGGCCACTGTGGCAAGCATCCATTAGGACACTTGTAACATTACCTCTGTCTCTAGGAAGAAGTTCCTCTTCTTCATACAAAGTCCCTGTTCACAGAGTCTCCATCATTGTAGATGATATTGTTATCATTGTTTTTGTCAGAGTGATGGCAGTCAGTGGATAAATGTCCTGGGTCCCCACAGAAGGAACACCTGTTTCCAGGACAATCTCTTTGAATATGACCTGAAGTGAAGTTGGAGCAGAAAGAACACTGATATGTGGAGCAGTTGGGTTGGGGGTGAATCCAGGCTCCACACTTGTTGTTACGATTCGCTTATACCCCTACTCTTTTCCCTTCACTCTTACTCTAGTTTCCCTACAGACATTGCTCTCGCTGTTCGAGTCCCGCCTGAGCCACTTTGTTATTCCCCTTTTTCTCTTATCATCACTTACCTATTTAGTGTGACTAATCCGCAGTATCCGCAGTTGTATTGATACCGCTATCTCTGACTCACTCTCCTTCTTCGCGATTCCATCGCATTCTATAGTCGAGTCATCCCTTTTACACTCCGCTTCTTTCTCTCTTGACTCGCCTATATAAACCCTTCGATACCCTCGATGTATTCCCCAAGTTAGACCTACCCGAATCTACCTTGATCATCGACTCCTCTCGGGCCCCCCCCCCCCCCTTTGTCCCTGCCTTGCTACCAAGTAGGCACTCCCCTCGTCCCCCCTCGTTGTCGCTCCTCCATAGCGACTCCTCCGTCCCTGCGTCACAACATATGTTGACCAGGTCAACAGCTCACGACATACCATTGAGGCTGAGGATAGCGGATCGCCCGTCTATCAACCCTAGCCACGTCAGCTGAATAGCGACGTTAATGTCCCCTCGCCCCCCTTAGTCACTCGGGTCTACGCCTGAGCGTAACACTTGTAACATGCCAGTCTGAAGTTGCATTTGAGATGGGGGCATGAGGAAGTCTTAGATGGGGGAACCAGAACCAGCCTTTGTGATCTCGAAGAGGAAGGGGAGCTGACTTCGAAGATAACTTGTCATGTTTTCTTTGCTTTCTTGTGGGAAGTTTGGGGAGTTTGGAGAGGAGGGCTTTCATCACATTCCAAGACACCTTGGGGATTTTCTTCTTGAATGGCTTGGGAGATGGCAGTGACAGCCATGTCTTTTGTGACCTGTAGTACCTCCCTTCTGACTCTCTGTTCTGCCACTGCAATTTCTCCAAGAATCAGTTCATTTGTTCCGACAAGAGGGGAATTGTGGACTGTCCTGGTCCCACCAAGCTGTTCAATAAGGGGTCCATTGCTGGGGGAGCCAGAGGACTCTTCAAAGATAGTGGTGTGATAGTATTTGTTGGCCTGGGGGGTGATGAGGGACAGAAGAATGAGGCAGAGATAGGGGGCGAGTAAGGGGCGAGGAAATGTGTTGACAATCCTGAGGATCCCCATATCACAGAGAAGTTGAAGGGCTTGGGCCCTGGATTCCATGAGGGCATGTTTGATAGCATAGTTGAAAGATTCAGAAGAGGGGGATGTTCTATTTCTCTTGTAGTTAAGTCTGACTGTGATTGAGGTGTGGTGAAATAATCCCAGAATGGGTCAGAGGATGGGGGCCTTGTTGTGAAGAAAGCAGTGTCTATTCTGTCTCCTAGGCTAACCCAGGAGCAGAGCACACAGTGAGGAAGATGCAAAAACTGAGTGAGGGGGCTTGAAGGTAAGGGAGTAGGAGTAGTCCGAGTAAAGACTGTATTGCCAACTCTAGGGATTAATCCTCCAGAAGTCTAGGGTTTATATATGTACAGGATATGCATGCAGACCATGTACATATTGCCTAATCTAGAGGGATGACATGTGCACTAGATAAGAGAGATAAAGGCTATTGGTGGGATCAATAGCTATCAGTCAGCATGAGTCAAATATGAGTTATTAGACTGAGTCATCTGCAGTTATCATGAGTAATCCATGATAAGTGAATCATATTCTATTGGTTCATAGGATTATCTGTCATTTGTGATGACACAGAATAACAGATAGCAAGATAAGAGTATTCTGGAGCATTCCAGACTCTTATGATAGCATAGATAAGAGATAAGATGATTCTAGACTGATCTTAAATCTTTATCTTGATAAGACAACTCTAGACTGTGTCCAGACTCATTCTGTGTCTTAAGAAGCATGTGATCACTTTTCTTTCAACATGTTGTACAAGGGGTGGGATGTGAGGAGATGGAATAGTCCTGGGCATTCCAGAATGGCCACAAGAAGGATGTTATGCTGGGGGATGGGGAGATGGTGGAGTTGGATGGCCAGTAGTTCAGGGACAAAGTGCCCACTATTGAGGGGGAGTTTGGGTGAGGAGAGTATCTTAGGTACTTCATGGTATGAGCCAAGAGAGTATTCAGAGGTCTAAGTGGATGGGGACATTGGTACTGGGGTTCAAAGATTTCTGAAACATTTATAAGTCTCAAGGAGCTCCAGGGCATTGCCTAGATTGGTTTCTTTCTTCCAGGTATCATTGCCCAACCCATACCCTTTCCATCTGATCCGAAACTGCTTTGGCTGGTCCGTCCTCTATGGGCAATGATCTTATCAATTTCCCACTCCTCTTCTTTGTCTATAAGTTCCAAGGGTGGTTTGACAAAGTTGGGACCATGTTCCCATGTTTCAGAGTAAGTGTTAAGACCGTGACAGGAGGTCCAGAACAGCTCCGGGTAACTCTGGAGTTGTTGGTTGTAATGGGACTTCAGCTTCAGTGACTCGGAGCAGAGCATTGCGCCCTTTTTGAAACTTCCTAGATGTCCCAGATTTTGGAGGAGTGGAGATCAAGGAAATCGAGATGAAGAATAGGAGGAAGACAGAGGGTGTCTAATTTTATAACTAGCTAAAGTACAAAGGTACAGATGACAGGAGTTTATATACAGAGTACAGAGGCTATGTACAGAAGGAAGAAAACTGAAGGCTGGAGTACAAAGCTATGTACAGGGAGAAAACAAAGCCAGAGCTGTGTGAGTACAGGATTGAAGGTAGATACAGAGTGAGACTAAGACATAAGGAGAAAACAAGAGGTATGTAAACAATAGAGTATAGGAATCGGAGCAGGAGGAAATAGGTCTGGAGGAAGTAGGGGGCGAGATGCATGAGAATGTATCAGAGTTTGTGAAGGGAGTTCTGAAGGAGAGACTGGAGGGTCGGAGGTGAAGATTAGAGTCAGGATATGACAGTAAGGGAAGAGTAGTCCAGCATGGAATATATTGTGGATCTTTCAGGTGGGGGGTGAAACAACTCTCCAACTCCTTTATATGATGAAGTAGGGTTAAGAAACCCTAGACCCTTCATGTTAGGGCTCAGTCAAGGGAATCAAAGCCTCAGAGTACATCTTCCACTAAGGTAGAAAGACTTGAATAAGATAGGTCTAGTCTTGATACCAGATCTGCTAGTCTTGTAGACTTGCTGGCACTTGATAGCCAGGTGAGCTGAGGAGAGGGAACCAAAGACTTTCTGAGGTAATCTCCAAGTCTTCAAAGCTGGAATACAGCTCTGAAGACCCAGGTCTTTATATGGTATTCTACTGGACCCAGGTCTTTATATACTATTCTACTGTTTGTACATGTTATGGTACATTACTATAAATGGGAACATCTCCCATTGGTTAGATAAGAGTCTGTGTGAATATAATAAGAGACCAATATGCCATTGGTCTTATACTTCCTTGGCATGCATGTGCTAGGCATGTTGCATAGATATGGAATGCATGTCTAATGCATGTCTTGATATATATGGAATAGATGGCAGGGATCTAGCCCATAACATCATAGATAGGCTATCCTCTAGGCTTGTCCTTGAGGTCTAGGGTGTGAACCCATCAAGGGTTATAGATAAGGGCACAGGGTCTTCCCTGATAAGGATAGATGCAAGTCTTGTGCTGGCTTGGCAATAAGATATATGAACAACATGCTGCAAGCATGCTGTGATCTATAGGGAACATGCACTAGGCATGTGTCTTTAATAGATAAGGGCATGGCCATCAAGGCTGTGACTGTCTAGGGTTGTGACGTCATGGTCCAGGCCTGTACATGAGGTGTGACATCATAGATAGCAGTGCAAGCACTGTCTTGGTCTAGACTGCTGACTAAGCAGTGTAATAGATAGGGGTCAAGGATCTAGCCCTTGGGATCTATGAACGTAGAAGTCTTGCCACCTTGACTGTGGAAGAGCTTCTCCATATATAGCAGGTCTTGCCTGATAGAATAAGGATTAGAAGACTGGCTCCTGATCGTCTAGTATGTTGTCACATGATTGACATGTGATCTTGATAAGATAACAGCTTCTAGTCTATAGCCAATAAAATAGCATGATACTAGATCGTGTCATGTTGGTAGATCATAACCAGATGATCTGATAAGATAGGGAAGAGATCTTGTATCCCTTGATAAGATAAGATGTTGAAGACCTGGATGTCTTTGAGTATGTTGTAGGGATGTGTTATCCTGATAAAATAAGGATTAGGGGTTCATACCCCAATAAGATAAGGAATAAAAGAGAAATGAAAATATATGCACCTGTAGAGAGTTGCATTTGTCATTCCATCGAGAACATATAAGATAAGCCCACAAGGGGCACGTGACAGTCTTGCAGAGACCATTTGTAACACCGGTCTCTCCTCTGGAACTCCCTTCACGAACTCCGCCACATTCTCACACATCCCACCCCCTGCTCCCTCCGGTCCTAGTTACTCCTTCTCCGATTTATGTACACTACCTACTTACATTATGTCCTTGTTCTCCTTATATCTTAGTCTTGCTCTGTACCTACCTCCAATCCTGTGTTTGCACAGCTCCAGCTTAGTTTCCTTTCTATACATAGTTTCATACTCCAGCCTTCAGTTTTCTTCCCTCCTGTACATAGCCCTGTACTCTGTATATAAACTCCTGTCATCTGTATCTTTGTACCTTAGCTAGTTATTGAATTAGACACCCTCCGTTCTACTCCACTTTTGTCTTGATCTCCTTCATCTCTGATCCTCTGAAATCCAGGACACTTAGAAAGTCTTGACAAGGATGCAGCACTCCACTCCAAGTTGCTGAAGCCAAAGTCCCATATGACCAACAACTCTGGAGTTACCTGGAGCTGTTCTGGACCTCCTGTCTGTTACAATCATATATTTCCTTTCCTCTCTTTCTCCCTCGTGCTGGTTTGAACCCTCAACCAGACGCTTATGGTATCTTATTCCCACACCAAGGTGGACGAGACTTGTCGCCGACCTGTCTCTAACTTATCACATGACTGCTTACGTTCACAGTCTAGATGCCAGCTATTGCTGTACCTCATGCATTCGAGCTAGACCCTTATCTCTACCTCTATGATCTCATACCTCATGCTCCATGTCTAGACTCTCACCAGCCAATGGCGCATTATGCTCATATACTAACCTATGGTGTATGTCTCTCTTATCTTCATGGACTGAACCCTTTATAATATTTACACAAACATGTACATACATCATGCATACTATATAAGACCCAATGTCTCAGAGCTGCACTCCAGCTTTGAAGACTTGGAGATTTCCTCTTCTTCTACTCTGGACAAAGTGTCCTTTCAGCTCACCTTGATAGGGACAAGCCCTACTATTTGTCATCTCTCTTGATAGGCCTGTGGCCTACTATTTGTTGAGGTTGTGGTGTGATTCACTGGGATCCTGGTTACACTCCTCCCCTTCCTCGATTGGCTAGACTGCACCTATTGGTGGTCTCCCAACTCTATGGCTAGAAGAGTCGTTTCACTGTCCACAGTTTTAACATCTTCAGTCAACTCAAACTGCCTTCAGCCCAGTTTTCTTGAGCTTAGCTTTCACTTGTCCAGTCCCTGAAACACTCTAAAGCATAGCATAATAAAGAGAAACACAAGTGGTCACATCGACCCATAGAGGAATGTAAGACAAGAAGAGGAAATCTCCAAGTCTTCAAAGCTGGGGTGCAGCTCTGAGACATTGGGGTTTATATAGCATGCACGACATATGTACATGTTTGTGTAAATACCGTAAATAGTATAGTCGGTAGAGATAAGAGAAACATATGCCATAGGTTGGTACATGAGCATGATGCACCATTGGCTGGCAAGAGTCTAGGCATGGGGCATGAGGAATGACATCATAAGGGAAGAGATAAGGGTCTAGCCCTTGAGGCATGTGGTGTGGCATGTGCTGGCGTCTAGACTGCTGGTGTAAGCAGTTACGTAATAAAATAGAGACGAGTCAAGGACAAGTCTCATCCACCTTGATGTGGGAATAAAATACTATAAGTGTCTGGTCGAGGGTTCGAACCAGCATTAAGGAGAGAAATAAAAGAATGAAAATGTACGATCATAACACCACCCTCCTTCTATGGGTTGAATACCTAATCAACTGGAATGGCGATGCTATCTTCGTCATTGTAAGGGTTAAATAGACCGAATCACGTAAAGGCCCCTCATGCTAGGGTGCATGGATTCAGTTCGTGGAAGTGGGCAATAGCCTGCTTTGCGTTAGATAGGTTTGATTCTGGTTTCCATGTGCGTTCATCATCAGAGTATCCAGATCAGTGAATAAGATATTCTTTCTTTTTGCCCTTCCAGTGAGCGTCAACGACATGATCCACCTCGTATTCAGCATCTAGTTCTTGTTATGCTCAGGCGTAGACCCGAGGGACGAGGGGGGCGAGGGGACGTTAACGTCGCTATTCAGCTGACGTGGCAAGGGTTGATAGACGGGCGATCCGCTATCCTCAGCCTCAACGGTATGTCGTGAGCTGTTGACCTGGTCAACATATGTTGTGACACAGGGACGAAGGAGTCGCTATGGAGGAGTGACGACGAGGGATGAAGGGACTGCCTACTTGTCGGTAAGGCAGGAACTAGGGGGGGGCCCGAGAGGAGTCGATGATCAAGGTAGATTCGGGTAGGTCTAACTTGGGGAATACATTGAGGGTATCGAGAGGTTTATATAGACGAGTCAAGAGGAAATGAAGCGGAGCGTGAAAGAGATGACTCGACTATAGAATACGATGGAATCGCGAAGAAGGGGACGAGTCAGAGATAACGGTAGTAGTACAGCTGCGGATACTGCGGATGAGTCACGCTAAATAGGTAAGCGATGATAAGAGAAAGGGGAGAATAATAAAAGGGCTCAAGCGGGACTCGAACAGCGAGAGCAGTGTCTGTAGAGAAGCTAGGGTAAGAGTGAAGGGAAAAGAGTAACGGTACGCGCGAATCGTAACATTACCCCCCGGTTAAGGGTCAAGTCCATGATGAAGACTAGAAATCTCCGTAGCCAGAACCGGCGTCATTGAAGTCTGCCTCCATAGAGATGAACGGGTCCATGTCAGGAGAGGGGGAGCGGGCGGGTCGTCTAGCGACGGGAGAACGTCGAGCTTGAGGGAAGTGGAGACGGCATGGAGCAGGGTGATAGGATCCTTGAGAGGAGGATCCGGACGAGGATGAGGGGGGGAGGACAGGGGAGCGACGAGGCCACGAGGGGCATGAGAATCGTTGATGGCCCGGGGCGTACTCTTTGCACTTATTACATTGATAACGAGGGCAGTTGATACGGATGTGTTCCACTGTGTGACAATGGAAGCATTGGAGAGTGGCGTGAGGGCGGGGGGATGGGACTTGTGGACGGTCTAAGCGGGAGAGGATATGTAGCTCTGCCTCGTTAAGGGGGGAGGATGACGCGGAGATGGGAGGGGACTCTGGTGCAGAGACGAAGGTGGACGGGGAGGGGTAGCGTAGGTGAGAGTCAACCTCTGCGACAAAGGCCAGCATATCGCATTGGTACATGGTCTGGACGATATGATTCTCCAGAGTTCTGAGGACGTGGGCGAGGTGGGAACGATATGCGGCAGTTTCGGCAGAGGCAGTGGGGGCGGAGGTGGTGAGGAGGATGCGCGACATGGAGAGGAAGGTTTTGTAGAGGTGGGTAAAGGTGGAGTTCGGCTCCATGGTGTCCAGAAGGGCGCGAGAGAGGGGGAGGCGACGTAGTTGGTAGACCGTAGCGTCGACCAGATCTTGGTCGAGAGGGAAGGGGTGAGTGGGGAAAGACAATGGGGGATGGTTGACTGGGGCGCGTCGACTAGAGAGTCTGTCGATGAGGGGGACAGGGGAAGCAGGGGAGGACCAAGTATACCTGGCCCAGACGTCGTCTGAGGGGACAGAGGGGGGTACGGGGGGTTCGTATGCAGGATCCAATTGGTCCTGGGCGTTGGCAGTGGAAGACCAGCCGGTCTCGACGATGTCGGAGGCGTTGTCGGAGGTGGGGGTGGTGGGGAAGGACATGACTGAGGCGATGGAATGGATCTGGGGGGAGGAGAGGCCATGGCGTTGTTTATATCTGTTGAGGATATCAGTGGAGTTCCGTAGGTTCCGTTCGGGTTCCCAGGAATCTTCTTCAGCGGAGTACCCTTTCCATCGGATCAGGTATTGTCGGGCCGTCGGGGACCCGCGGTGTTTGATGATCTTCTCGATCTCGTACTCTTCCTGACCATCGATTAGGTCAGGTGGGGGTGTTGGGAAGTTTGGGCCGTGTACGCGGTTTTCGCGATAGGGCGATAGGAGGGAGGCGTGGAAGACGGGGTGTATCTTCCAGGTACGGGGGAGGCGGAGTTTGTACGTCAAGGGGGATAAGACGTCGGTGATAGTAAAGGGACCTTTGCGTTTTGATGCGAATTTGGGGTTGGTAACGAGGCGTTTGAGGTTTCTGGCCTTGAGCCAGACTTGGTCGCCCTTGGCAAAGGGGGAGAAGGGTTTCTTTGAGCGAACGGCCATCGTTTGTCTGGCGAGCTCGTGTGCAGCGAGGGCTTCATTGCGGGCAGCGGTGAGGGAACGGAGACGTTCTTCAAGGGCGGGGATCTTCGACTGAGCGAAGATTTCGGGGAGTGCTTGTGGTTCGTACCCCATCATGAGGTAGAATGGCGATTGTCCGGTGACGGAGTGAGGGCGGTGATTATGGGCGAATTCGGCGTGAGGGACCAATTCGGACCAGGAGGATGGGTTGCTTCCGCAGAAGATGCGGAGATAGGTTTCGATCTCTTGGTTGACCCGTTCAGTTTCGCCGTCTGTTTGGGGGTGGTAGGCGGTAGAGAGGGCGAGGGAGTATCCGAGGAGTCAGGAGAGCTCCTTGGCGAAGGTGGAGGCGAACTGTGGTCCGCGGTCAGAGATGATTTTATCGTAGAGGCCAAAACGGCGGTAGACAGTGAGGAAGAAGAAGTTGGCGACTCCTTCTGCAGTGATGGTCTTCTTAGTAGGGCAAAGAATCACCCCCTTCGTAAGCCCATGGTCTACTATGACCAGTAAAGAATCATAGCCGTCGGAGAGAGGGAGGTCGGTGATGAGGTCGCAGGAGACCTGTTGGA